>ML777511.1:84124-128347 GCA_009831015.1 Picea engelmannii
TCATTGATATTCTTCTCAAACAACTCTCTTTATTTTGGAAAATGGTATATATACAAATTGAATTTGTTCTATGTCCACTTGGGTGACAAGCATATACAAGTTGTACCCACTTGAATGAGAAAAAATCAATTTAGAAATGAAAAATAAATTAAAAAGTGGCCAATAATACTAGTAAAAAAGACCATAATAATTATAAAATTTGAATAAAAAGAATTATAATAATACAAAATCAATAATAAAAGAAATAAACATAGACCTATTGGATATTTTAAGCATAAAGATTATTATGTTTTCCGGAATATTATGTTTTTATTTATTTTGATCCATCTATATGTATGTTTATTAGAGATGTATGTTTATTAAAGATGAGGTTAAAATGAATCTATATTAATAATAAATTAATGACTAACTATTTTTGATGTTATGTTTTAAGCATAAAGATTATTATGTTTTCCAGAATATTATATTTTTATTTATTTTGATCCATCTATATGTATGTTTATTAGAAATGAGGTTAAAATGAATCTATATTAATAATAAATTAATGACAAACTATTTTTGATGTTATGTTTTAAGCATAAAGATTATTATGTTTTCCATAATATTATGTTTTTATTTATTTTGATTCATCTATATGTATGTTTATTAGAGATGAGGTTAAAATGAATCTATATTAATAATAAATTAATGACAAACTATTTTTGATGTTATGTTTTTTTCTTTTTTCTTTTGATATGTTTATTAGAGATGATGTTAAAATGAATCTATATTAATAATAAACTAATGATGTGCTATGTATTTCCAAAGTCTCTTTAATTATAATCTATTTAGTTTGTTCTTAACCACTTGAGTAAATCACAATAATCATATTTTATAGTTTAACTAAATCACAATAATCATACTTTATAGTTTAATTGAGAGTTTATTCTCATAGGAATGTTCAATGTTGCCTCTAACAATCATTTGAAGTGCACAACGATAGTGGGATTGTGTAATATGAGATCTATGTGTAATTTAATTGGTAAAATACATGTTGATTCCAATGTTGACTTTGCTAAAAATGTTTAAAAACCTAAAAAAAAGGATCACTAAGAAGATGAAAGATTCTAGAAGGTTATAGGATGAATCCAAGGTTTTAAAAAGGGTCGAGAAGAGATTGCAATACAAAACTAGGAAATTAAAGATTGCACAAAGGTCAATTACTTCTTAGATCAAGTAGTTATTCCTCAATTCATGCGAACAACAATGTGCATTTTAAGCCCATTATAAGGGAGATGTGTAAATCTCAATTTTTTTAATCCCTCTCTATACTTAATAAATTCATAGATGATGAATCGGTATTGGTATATGATCAATTATAATTTATGTGACAAAGTATGATAAATGGAGTGATAAAAAATAAAACATGATTGTAATTTTTTGTTATACATTTCCTGGCTTTCGAGATCAATAATTGTTTTCCTTTTAATATGATGTTTTTTGTTTTCATAGTAGAGAAAAGCTTACTTGGTCTTTGTGTTAGCTTTTCAATATGTTTTATACTTGAAATCATATATTATTATTTTTTTCTTGCTCCGGTAAAAATTAATAATAATATAGGTATAGTGATTATGAAATAAAACCATATTTCAACAAAAAGTTCAAGGAAAAGAGTGATAAGTGATTATGTAATTCTTGGAATCAATATGATAGAGAGAAACCTACCCACTTACAATCATAACAATAACTTCAAGCATTGATATCCACTGACACGAGGCTTTGCACAACTTGTAAATCATAAGACACCACAAGGCTTCATCATTGAACCATGTCAACCAAGATTGTTTTTGGGAATAACCCTTTCACCTGTTTAATCCCAAGACATTGCAGAGCTTCATCATTGAATTATGCCAACCAAGATTGTTTTCGGGAAAAATCCGTTCACCTATTTTCATGGCCTTATTTATGATTTGAATTTTTTTTAAGATTAAGAGGAGTTATGTAACTATAAAGGGAAGACTGCATCCATGAAATATATGCACTTTAAAAAGGACAAAGAAAGAAGGTGAATAGTAATAGTACATGAACTTTAAAAGGTCATAAAAAAAAGGTGGGTAATAAAAATGAAATCCACTGTAGGTAAAAAAAAAAACTAATTTTTTTTGCAACATATACATTTTTCATTTTATTAGGCGTTCCCTTCTCCCACTTCGGGAGCATGCTTGTAATAATTATGCAACCAGAAATAAAAGGTTGTCGTGGAGTGGCTATTTCTCAGTTCAGTAGATGGGGACAATGAGACACTCAAGGAAGTTGACTCCCCTCCCCATTTTTGGAGAAGGCCGACTCATACTTATGAATGAAATCATGTTGTTGAATCACCAATACTGATGTAGTCATTCAAATGGTGGAAGAGGTGAGGAGATCCCCAATTGGACCCAATTCCAGACACTCTTCAGTCTGATTCACCAAGTCTTCCATCAGGGGGGCTGGGAAATGAACCCTTCCCTCCAAAAACTTGTGATATTTTTTGCTCTTCGTGATTTCCATAACTGACTCCACTGTGTTACTTTTCTATCGCTCTCCATACATGATCGACTTGCCCACATTGTCACCAACATCATTCCCGCCAAGGGAATTCCTTGGATTCAATAGCTCATTATTTATCACTTGCAAGGCTTCCTTGTCCATCTCCTTCTCCTACTCTCTATTCATTTCTATAGTCAAAAACTTGTACACTCATGTCTCATCCTCGTTGGTTGGAAGCAGAGTGAGATTGATGGCTTTGTGTTTCAATTCGGTGCAGGGAAGGAACCTTATTACTGTCATCTTAATGCTCGGATTCTCCGCCATTCTTCTTCCAAACATCAGAGCCTCTCGATCATTAGGGCCTCTAATGAATATCATTGCAATGTGATGGTATATGTTGGAAGGCACAAGCTGGGACTAACCTCCTAGTTGGCCCTTGTCAACCAGGATTCCCACTGATCATGGTGCGTGCTTGAACAACCTCTAGTTCATAGTCCCAAATCTTTGGCTCATAGATTCTAGGACACCATCGATGCGCTGGTATTTATGGATAGGAAGTATGATCATGGCAATCTGCTTCTGGTTCGCAATGTTGTAGATATCCTTGTGCATGAAGGATGCTGAGGAGTTCTTTAGAAAACAATACACAATTACTACAATATTTTTTTCACTGTGTAACAACACCAATAAGCGACAACCATTTTTTCAGCACATGTTTCAACAACTGTTTCAACAAATAAGAATGAGCTATTATAGTAAAAAATTAAGTGAAACACTCCTGCATCATAATCTAATATACATACTATGTTATACCACAACTATTTTGTTCGACACAATGGTATGATATTGTCATTGATGTCAAAAGGGTGCAAAATAATTCAGTATAAACCCAAAGCCTACATGGAAAAATGTTAATTGGAGATCAAAAGAGGTGGTGCATTTGAAATAACACAAGAGACAAAGTTTTGTGAGTAAATAAATCCTTTTGTAAAGGATCGAGTTACAAGAACTGTTCATTCTTAGTTCGGGACAACCCAGGATCATTAGATCGAGGTAAAGTCAAAGATTTGGAAGGACTAAATCTCAACTGTTAGATATAAAGAAGTAGCATTATGAATCATTGGATCAAGTAGAAGATAAATAACTTTGACACTTCAACACTTCGCCAATTCAACAATTACTAGAGACAACAAAGAATCCATGAAATCCCAAAGTCACAAAATAATTCCAACCGTCGATCTGGAATGGAAATGTTGAATATTCAGATCACACTAAAGGAAAGAATGTGGTCAACTTCGATGCTGACAACTCTGGAAAAAAAGATTCTAAAACATGTAAGTTTACTCGAAGGCCAAAGCCCCAAAGTTGTGAACTCTCGTCGACCATCGAATCAGAGGAAAAGCAGGGAAATCCTATCAAGTGTTGATCTGGAATGAATATTGAAATCGTTAGATCGCACTAAAATGAAGAAGGTGGTCAACTCCGACACTGACCTACTCTGGCGATAAGAAGCTCAAATAAACCAAGAAATCCCGAACTCAGGAGCCCTGGAGTTAACATAATGTAATGTCCCCATTTTGGGACATTATAACTTTACAGAGTGTTATGCCTACCAGAGTAGCTAGATAGGGGTGACAGAGATTTCGGGAGATAGTGAGGGGTTTTATTGGGCCTGACTTGCATCGTTCATCATCGTGATTAATTCTACACAACTTGTTTTTCATTTCATTGCATTCCGACGATTCCAGTAATTTTGAGTTATTATGGGTCATATCTTAATTAATTTCACTAAGAAGGTCATAATGGGCATATTACTTGGAGAAACCTCTTAGTGTAATAGCTCATCAGAATTGGGAAGAAGAGCACTACAGGATAAGATGATGAGAAGTGACTTTCAGTGGTCGGAGAAGCCATAAGGATGGATAAATCACTTTTTAGAGGTAAAATGATTAATTAATTAATTAAGTGATTTAATTAAGGAATAATAAAATGAAGTAAAAGTCACTTGGAGGGAAAAGGTCAACAACGAATTAGGGTTTCAATAGTGAATTAGGGTTTTGGAAAGCTATAAGAGAAGAGTCAGAGACCTAATTCATCATTATGCAGATTATGACTTGTCATTGAGGAGAAAGGCGCATCTCAAGAGAGATAGTTCAGTGGACTCTAGGAGGAAGAAACCAGTTGGCTGATTTCGGTGTTGAGAGACACACCCTAGTCACCGGGAATATCATTAAGGTCTTCCATCATTCTTCAACAATAGTTACATAGTGTTCATAAGCAAGGGCGCATTCATCCAAAGTGAGGGTGCAACTTCTGAGAGGGTTTTGGGTCGAATTACCCCATCTAGAGCGAATTCCAAGATTTCCCTCTGACCCATTTGAGAGGAGGGAAAGGTGCATCTTTTTCCTAGTTCCTCATCAAATTTTGATAGAGGAATCAACTATGACTCATTTTCTAGACTTTGGCGTGCGACACTTTTGGCAAGCACATTTGGGGTTCCAGAGTGAGCATCAGACCGGATTCAGGGAAACACTTTCGACCCATTTCCCAGTAGACCAAGGAGATAGTTTTGAGACATATCTCATCCAATTTCGATGGTGGAATCACTAGGACACATTTTTCCAGAAGAAGAGGGGAGCATTCCCCCAGGAGTATACATCTGAGGTCGAAACTCATCAACGGAGAGGTCTGAAAGATACCAATACTGAGGACTAGAGCATGGCGCATCATTTGAGACAATTTCCAGGCCATTCTGAGAAGCATATCTCCCAAGGCGAACTTTCCAGAATTCCAGCAGTTACCATCAGAGCTGCCATATTCCTAGTGCACCCATTGATTCCAGAACACTCACATATTCTGGGTATTATCTTTTAGTTTCTTATTTGTATTCCAGCTAAGATTCTTTTGTATTCTGAAGTAGCCGAGTGTTGTTCTTTTATTCATCCGCATTTTCCCTATTGTAATTCATAGAGATATAATAATACAAACTTTGCAATCCTTTGTCGCATTTATTATTTGTATGATCATTTATATGTTGTAAACAATAGATCCTACATACACATTAACAAAAATTCCTAGACTAGCCAAGTCAAGAACATTACAGTGGTATCAGAGCTGGTTTTCCTACCAGACTAAGGGGAAAATCAGATAAGGATCTAGATACATCATTACCAGCGAGTGGATTGACAAGGGGGCATAGATGGAGCCTACACCCATTAGATGCAGGGAGCGTTGCTACAGTTGCAAAGTGCCTTGGAAGCCAAATCACAGATGTAGGGGTAAAGGGAAGGTGCACATTGTTGAGGTGCAATATGAAAGCAAGGATGAGGATATGCATGTGAATGAAACCATAGATGCCTATTTGGAGTAGTCCGATAAGGCTAGTGACTCTTGTGCATCTGAGGGACATTTGTATGGACAGGATGATAGCGCATATCCTTCATCTTCCTGATTAGGTAATGTTGAGGATTCAACACTTCATCATAGTGGTGACACTTGTGAGGACTCATATGTGTTGGCACTTAGACATGATGAGATTAGGAGGTTGGATGACCTACCGGTGGGTGTAGACATGGCTTCCAAGAAGTCATGTATGGATAATGATGAGATTCCTATGATGAGTGAGCCACATTTTTCATCTTCTCGGTCACCTATGCTAGCCACTACACATGAGGATATCAGTGGCATTCCTGATATGGTAGAGGATCCTTGTGTGGGGATTGTACACAAGGAACATATGGATCTGTAGACCCAGGAGGAGAGGTATGGCTTGGATATAGTTGACCTTACACATACCTATCAGTATGAGGAGAGTGAACCACCACTCTTGGAGATTCCATTGATGGACCAGGTTGTGGAGACTGACATCTTGTTGGGACACTTATTCCCAGGATCGATCTACAGTGATGAGGATGCACTCCCTATTGGTCAGAATGACCATAGAACATGTTTGGACAAATCTTTATGGGATCCAGGCGTAGATGATATTAGTAGGGTGAGTGCACAGGAGGTAACAACTGCCCATACAGGATATAGTGTGATTCAGATAGGGGTCGTAGTTGGTGATGGTGTGCAATGGCATACAGGAGGACTGAGTAGCACAAGGGACAATGGGCAGTTCAGTGCCTTATATTTTGAGGACATTAGACAGATATCCACTACATCTATTTCAGCAGAGAGTCAGATATATCCCTCAACCACATTACGAGAGGATGGTGGTTTAACAGTGGAGCACCAATTGAGGGAGGAGCATGAGGAGTACCCGTGATCATTGATGAGTATGGAGAGATATGATATAGAGATACATGAGGATGTCCATAGGTCACAGGGACCACCCTTCACGAGGTGTGTTGAGACAATTGAGAAAACACATACACATGGGGATTCCAGAGCCAGGGGTATTTATGAGGACACTTCCATTTGTGTTCCAGGATTGGTTTACCTTCATGTAGAGGATGACCCCATAGTACACTTAGGATCTAGGATTTTGTAGGTGTATAAAGGAGATCACATGAGTATGTAGGGGCACACAATGATGAGTGGTAGTTCACAGAGACATACAGAGTTGTACAATGGGATTCATGGGGAAGCATTGGATTGCAAGGAGGAGATGTACTTAGTAGAGCATGGATATTACTCTCCCTTGCAGTAGTATACATATCTAGGAGATAACCTTCACCGTAGAAACAGTTGTGTGAGTGATGATGGATGGAGAATTATTGGCCCGCATTTGGTGGAGGTACCTACCATTGTACCCGATGGTTGGTGTTTAGTGATGAGTACAGGTAGTTATTTACCATGGGTGCCGATGGATGAGGTTTTGGTTAAGTCCTTTGGATTAACCAAAGCATATGATACTTTCCAGTCCTACAGTTGGTTGCAGATATTTATGATAGCCTTTCCCAATACTTTCATCATTGACAACAACACAGGGGGAGCTAGACAATGGTAGGGGACATGGAGATTTGGTAGGCCGAGACCACTTGATAGGAGTGTCTTGATTGGATTCATCAGGATAGGGGTGGATCATCAGGGGCAAACAGTCGAGGCCATGGGTGTGATGGGGAGTATCCTAGGCCATGGGACAGAGGATATATCAGAGGTTGCTACATATTCAGACTCTCATTGGGATGAGGGTGGAGTGCTTTCAACAGTTACCGGTATTTCACACCAGCAGTTAGTGGGGATTGGAAGTGATGAACTTCCAAATTTTACATGGGATCCGGGAGTCCATTTGGTCAATAGTTTGTTTCATCTTATGAGGATCCAGGAGTGGAGGGTCCAGTATGGATACTTTGAGCAGACAGTCATGATCAGAGTAGAAAATAATCGACATAATGGTCTCTGTCAGAGACTAGCATGGGACTCTGGGATTACAGGACTGGACATTTCATTGACTAATGGAGAAGAGTGGACATTTGCAGGGGGGAGTCACTTTTATTTTCCATTGAGTTTCAGTATTGGGGAGAGAACGTCAATGACTATTGATTCGTTGAGGTCTTGTAGTACCTCACTATGGGAGCAACATGTTCAGTCGGTGGGGGTCGTGCTGAGTTTGGTATGGTTTGGTAGGATAGACCCATTTCGGGTTGAGGCCATGTGTTATTTGCAGGAGACTCATGGTGTTCATATGTTACAGAAATATAATCCAAAGGGCATTGTAGTTGACATTATGATATGGGATCCAGGGATTGGATTTCTTGGTAGTTCATCATTTGATGTAGTTGAGTTTCGAGTAGAGTAGTTACTCAGGGAGTTGACTGAGATTCCTCGGCCATTTATCATTCTCCTCATCAGGAGCATGTGGGTGTCATGCGTGGTGAGCACTTGGAGATACCACATATTGAGGGGATTCTACATTGTGTCAAACAGGCAGATATGGGACCCCCGTATCATATGTAGTTGGATTCAGTTATTGCTTGAGGACAAGTAATATTCTGACAGGGAGGACTGTAATGTCCCCATTTTGGGACATTATAACTTTACAGAGTGGCATGCCTACTAGAGTAGCCAGATAGGGGTGACAGAGAGTTCAGGAGATATTGAGGGGTTTTATTGGGCCTGAATTGCATCGTTCATCATCAGGATCCATTCCGCACATCTTATTTTTAGTTTCGTTGCATTCCGACGATTCCCGTAATTTTGAGTTATTATGGGTCATATATTAATTAATTTCACTAAGAAGGTCATAATGAAAATATTACTTGGAGAAAACTCTTAGTGTAATAACTCATCAGAATCGGGAAGAAGAGCACTACAGGATAAGATGATGAGAAGTGAATTTCAGTGGCCGGAGAAGCCATAAGGATGGATAAATCACTTTTTAGAGGTAAAATGATTAATTAATTAATTAAGTGATTTAATTAAGGAATAATAAAATAAAGTAACAGTCATTTGGAGGGAAAAGGTCAACAACAAATTAGGGTTTCAATAGTGAATTAGGGTTTTGGAAAGATATAAGTGAAGAGTCAACAACCTAATTCGTCATTATGCAGATTATGACTTGTCATTGAGGAGAAAGGTGCATCTCAAGAGAGATAGTTCAGTGGATTCCATGTGGAAGACACCAGTTGGCTGATTTTGGTGTTGAGAGACACACCCTAGTCACCGAGAATATCATTCAGGTCTTCCATCATTCTTCAACAATAGTTACATAGTGTAAAGAAGCAAGGGCGCATTCATCCAAGGTGAGGGCGCAACTTCTGAGAGGGTTTTTTGTCGACTTACCCCATCCAGGGAGAATTCTGAGATTTCCCTCCGACCCATTTGAGAGGAGGGAAAGGTGCATCTTTTTCCTAGTTCCTTATCAAATTCCGACAGAGGAATCAACTAGGATGCATTTTCCAGACTTAGGCATGCAACACTTTTGGCAAGCACATTTGGGGTTCCAGAGCGAGGATCAGACCAGATTCAGGGAAACCCTTCCGACCCATTTCCCAGTAGACCAAGGCGGTCATTTTGAGACATATCTCGTCGGATTATGACGGTGGAATCACTAGGATGCATTTTTCTAGAAGAAGAGGGGCGCATTCCCCCAGGGGTATACATCCGGGGTCTAGACTCATCAGCAGACAGGTCCGACAGATACCAGTACTGAGGACTAGAGCAGGGCGCATCATTTGGGACAATTTCCAGGCCATTCTGAGAAGTATATATCCCATGGAGAACTTTCCAGACTTCCAGTAGTTACCATCAGAGCTGCCATATTCTCAGCGCACCCATTGATTCCACAACGCTCACATATTATGGGTATTATCTTTTAGTTTATTATTTGTATTCTGGATAAGATCCTTTTGTCTTCTAATATACCTGAGTGTTTTTCTTTTATTCAGCCACATTCGGCCTATTGTAATCCACAGAGATATCATAAAACAAACTTTACAATCCTTTGTCGCATTTATTATTTCTATGATCATTTATATGTTGTAAACAATAGATCCTACATACACATTAACAACATTTCCTAGACTAGTCAAGTCAGGAACATTACACATAAGCCATCAATCAAGACAAGAAAACATATACGGTGATGGATATATTTGACACTTCAACAATTATATAAGGATGGTATAAAAGTGCCAACTCCCGAAGCCATGAATAGCAAATCCATGATCCAGGAGGGAGACATGTGGCAAAAGAAAAATATGACACATGGCCCAATCGAATAGTGACAAGTCTCAAGTTATAGTTGGCACATTAGGTATATGAAAGTCACGAATCAAGGTGACATGTGGCATCCACTCTGCCAATGCCACGTCAAAAATGACATCAGCAAGCCACATCACTCTCGGACTAAATCCTCCGAGGATATTCAGCTTCTCCTACCAGCTAAAAATATCTGAAGCGTCGAAGGCCGATGTCATGAATTAATGTCTGGTCGTTGATCTAAGATCCTACAGAATATTTCTTGACCGATGATCAAGCACAGTGGAAGGATAGTGTAAGCGGAGGTGTTAACCAAAAACAAGTGGTAACCACCATTCTATGACTTATTCGGTAGGTAAACCTCTGGAGGGATTTCCCTACTCCAGATTCATGGAGCCACGTATAGCCAAGGTCCCAGAGTGAATGAGAACCGTTCATATAAACTCCTAAGTAAGTCCTAACCATCAATTTGTTTGAAGCCTCTAGATAAGCTAGGATTATCCATCTAATGGAATATTAAATAATGATCATCTGATCTACTAGTGAATACAGTATATTCACTTCGACGAAATGTAATCTGGGAGGATTGAATTACTACAAAGGTCGAAAGTCATGAAGGATGAAGTACCGGAGAACCTGTTTCCATCACTGGTCACGTGATAAGGTAAATACACTGAAGGGGATAGAAGTAAATAATCCCTTGGACGTTTGAATACGGTCCCACATAGAAGAATAGGGGCGAAAGAAGAAAGTGCTAATAAAACAATGCTTGGAATGGATAATCCCATGGTTTCAAGCTCACGGTCACACATATTTTTGTTGAAGGAAGCACCTATTGATTAAGACTCAAATTCACAACAATTTGAGATATGTAGACTAATGAACCAATACATAGTCATGATTAAAGAAGAGTTAAATCATGAGCATTATGAAAAAAGAATAAAAAGGAAAAATGATATTATTTAAAGTTTTAAACTATCATTTAAATGAAGAGGTGCAATGGTTCAAAGTTCAAATAAAGGGACACAATTCTTCAAATCTCACACCAATTGGAAGACTATATAAACAAGAAATAATGATGAGAATAATGTGTCTCTGCAATCTAGATCAAAAGATCAAAAGAAGAAGTAGAGTCCAAGAAGTAAAGATGAATATACTTATGCAGTGAGGGTGGAAGGGAGGAGTAAGGAGGGATTCATATCCTTTACTAAGTGTTGTCACCTAGGTCTGCACTCATACCCTTTGATCATCCTTTACCCTCTCCATCCATCAATGTTAAGCTTTATTGTTTCTTGCCTAGCCTATTCCCCATTTTTATGCTTCATGACCTATGTTTGTCATCGCTTATTTGCACCGTTTATTTTCTTTCTTGAGATGAGTCCAAGTTCTGGTTCGATTTTGAATACATGTCATTATTTTTTCCACTAATGGACCATGCAGCAGGTCCACCGAGTTCTTGTATGTGCAGAAGATATCTAGGTTCGACAAATCCATCAAGATCTCAGTAAGCTTCCGCAGAAGCTAACAAAAAACCAAAACATGCCATGTCGGACTCGAAATACAAGCAAATAACAGGTTGACGATTGTGACGGTGAGGATTCAGACTTTGATCTAGATCGATGGTTCTTTTGTGAACAGGATTTCATATGTGGAGAAAACATGTTTTCTCCCAGGGAACCTAACTACCGCATTGATCGTCATCATGCAAATCAACGGTCCTCACAATTTCTCAGACCCCCCCATCCATTCTTCCTTTAATGGTGGGGGGGGGGGGTCTGAGAAAGTGGTTTCCCCTCCATAGGCCCTACCTAACATGGAGTCACCTTAGGATTTTGGACCCCCCCCTCTCTAATTTTCTTACCGCCTACCCCCCCCTTCCAGAATCTTGTTGGATTGAATCCCAATACCGCTCCTCTCACCACCTAATACATGTCCTCCACTCATGCCTGTCACCTCTCACATATATACCACCCCTCTCCTGTCTTGACACTTGTTTCCCATTCACACTCTACTGCTCCACTCCCTACACGCCACCTATCAACCTTCCACCCTGGATCGTAGATCATGCCAAACCATATCAATGGTCAGGGTTCATTTCGGCCCTGCAACATGCTCGGGCGCTAAAAACCCTTGAGCAGGCCAAAATCAAAACCATGGTATCACAAGGAAGCTATATGTAAGCTCAGAGGGGATTTCGGGCCCAAAGGCGGTGTGGACCAAACCACCCTCGACAACTCCCGAAATCATGTACCCAAGGAAATTCCACTTCACCTCCATCCACCTCCACTCATATCGCTCACATCCACATCATCTACATCCACGTAATCCACCTCCAAGCATCCTTTTTTCTTATTAAATGCTTGCCTCCATGTATTCCTTTTCACAACCAGTTCATCAAAGAGAAAGCAAAGAAAAGGGACAGTTACAGTTGGGACAGAGTGCGCTTAGATTCCAAAATCTCAGACACAGATAGAGAGTTAAGTCTCAGTTCTGGGTTGAGGCAGATTGGCTCTAGAACACTTCAGCAAACTACCTCTTCCTCAAGCAAATATCTGTTCATGAAGCCAGTTGTCTCTAGTGGCCAGTTGTCTCTAGTGGCCTCAACATAGACCTTTGTTTTGTCACTCCAAGGCCTATTTTCTGCTAATTCAGTTCCTCTAGCGCATGCATCAGTTTTGTCTCAGAGACAATAGTAGTTTTAAGTTTATTAATTCCAACATTTTCTTCGATTAGATACAAGAGTTGTCTTCTGTGTGTGACAAGAACCACTCTTTTTGATTGAAGTCTAGTGTCTTATTTAAGTTAATAATTTTCACTATGAATAGTTACCTAAATTTAGGTCTTAGACCCCTATGGACGAGAACCTATGCAACTCTTTTAAATAGGGTGTCTTTGAATGTTTTAGGGGTTGGAATTTGTTTTGAAGGAAAGTAGAAGTAGAAGAACAATTGGACCTTCTCAGTTAATTGTAATTTTTTCTACTTGGTGAATATATGTTGATGAAAGTTGTGTTTCCTACTCAAATCGTTATGTGTTGATTCCTATATTGAATGCAGATTTTGTGATGTGTGCAATGTACATTTCTTTATTCTTTCATCTATTTTTTTAGTTTATCTTTTGTTGGTTATGAAACCTATTATACAACTATTGTTCAGTGAAAGATCCACTATTTTGCATCCTGTTGAATGATTTGCATCTAGATATTTCTTTAGGTCATGAGATATTATCTTATGTCTTAGTTTCCGCATAGAAAGTGGTTCATTGCATTGCTTGTTGTTGTTGTCTGTGTGTATCTTTTCATACCCTTAATTGTCATCCAATACCCATACCATTAGAAAAGGATAACCTACTTTTACATTATGTAGCTTGTCCTACCAGAGGACCATCTTTGAAAACCTGTCTTTAAGCTTACCAACAAAACCTACTCGTAAAAAAACCAATCATTACAACTTGCGTTGGCCTAGCTTTTCCCTTAAGTAGTCAGGTGCAGACCTTAGGACCAACACTAAGTAAAGTGTGAAAACAAGGGAGTTAGTGCTTCCTAGGGTTGGTTCCCTAAAGATAAGGGATTTGGTGTTTCCTAGGGTTGGTTCCATAAAGACAAGGGAGTTGGTTCTTCCTAGGGTTGGTACCCTAAAAACAAGGGATTTGGTGCTTCCTAGGGTTGGTTCCCTAAAATAATGGAGTTGGTGCTTCCTAGGGTTGGTGCTCTGAAGAAGGGGGTTTGTGTCTCCAATATTCGATGCTCTAAAGAGGATTGGTGTACTTCACAAACAAAAGATTATTCTTTATAAACTTTGTAATGATTGTTGAATTATACTTATATAATTGATTGTTTAAATACGATGTCCATTGTTGATCAATAGTGATGATAATTAGAATATCAAATTAATTACTAATTGTTTAAAAAGGTAATATTGATTCACCCCCCTTCTTAGTATTTCCAACAATTGGTATCAGAGAAAGTACATTTAGCACAGTCTAATAACTAGAAGGTAGATCCTAAAAGAAATGGATCAGCAAGAGGTAATGTCTTCCAACAAAGCACCATTGTTTAATGGAGGTGGTTATGCTTTCTGGAAAATAAGAATGCAAAGCTACATGTTGGCTCTTGGTTTTGATGTTTGGCAATCTGTAGTAAATGGTTACACTACACTAGCTACTCCACCCACAGATACTGCAGGAAAGACGATTTGCAATGACAACTCAAGAGAAATCAATGCCATTCTAGGAGGATTAACAAATCCTATATTTGTGAAGGTAATGCAATGCAAGTCAACTAAAGAGATCTGGGACAAACTAGAGGTTATATATGAAGGAGATAACAAAGTCAAGGAAGCCAAACTACAAATCTACAGAGATTAATTTGAAAATTTAAAAATGAAAGAACAAGAGAACATTGTTGAATACATTCATAGGGTAGATGAGGTAGTTAACTCAATCAAAGAAGCATAAGAAGAAATTTTAGAAAAAACTATTGTACAAAAGATATTAATTTCATTTCCTATAAGGTATAATGCCAAAATTTCCACAATTGAAGATAGACCAGAACTTGACAAACTCACAGTAGATCAACTCCATGGAAATCTTACAGCACATGAGATGAGAAAAAGGAATGAGAAACCATCAAAATAAGAAACAAACTTTTATGCATCTAAAGAAAATAAGAAACAATAACATATGTCTAATGAAGATCAGTTAGACATATCAGATGTAGAAGAGGCCAACTTTATAAAGAAACGCCAGAAAGGATTTGGAAAATATAAAGGAAAATTACCCTTCAAAATTTTCAACTGTGGTAGAATCAGATACTTTGCTAACAAATGTCCCTATCCCAAGAAAGAGGATAATGATGATGAAGAATCCCACAACCAGAAAAACCAATACAAGAGAAATTTTCTAAGAAAAAGAAAAAATTCTACTCAAAAGAAGAAATCAGCGCTTCAGACATGAGTGAATATGAATATTTGGAGATTCTATTTATGGGAATGAACACTCAAACTAATAATATAGATAATGAATAAAACTCTAAAAGTGAAGGTGAAGTAGATCTAGAATTTGAATTGATTAGTGCTCTAGAGGAACTAAGAAAGTATAAAAAGAAGGAAAAGCTACTTAGGACACAACTTCAAGAATTTGAATAATCACATCAATCAAGAGAAATAGATGCATCAAGAACCATCAAAGAATTAGACCAAATCATCAGTGATTTGAAGCCCCAGCTCCTGAAAGATAAAATAATTGAAGAAGTCATTTTTAAACAACTCAATGATAGAGAACAAGTATGTGAGAAGCTAGAAGCTTATATTAAGCTGCTAAAAGGTGAACTTGAGAAAGAAAAGAAGGGATCAAAATTTGAAAATAGTTCAAAGATATTGGATGAAATTCTCAGTAGTCAAAGGTCACCAAATAACAAGACTGGTTTGGGATACACCCAAGACTCAAATTCTACATCATAAGGATCTGTCAAAAGACCAATCAGTTATGCAAATGCTCTTAAAATCCCCTTAAGAAGAGAAGATAATAAGGCAATGATGATTCCAATGGAGACCGTCCCAAATAAACAAAAATCAACATGCCCTACTAAAGAAAAAGATGACAAGAAGAATAAAATCACAAAAATAAATCCCTCTAACAGATATCAATATATCTTCCTTGGATATTGTTATTCCTGCAATAATTTTGGACACAAAGCAGTGCATTGTAAATCCTATTGAAGGCACAATCCAAAAAATGTCCAAAGAAGTCAGAAGTTCAATACAGATAAAAGAAACTATAATTCATTCTCTCCATTACAATATTACAATATGTAATGCCTCAAATGTAATAGCTATGGACATGAAGCCAGTGAATGTATATTTTCAAAGTATGTCAAAGAGATAAATATTCCCAACAATAAAAAAGTATGGAGGAAAAATCAAGTAGAGAAAACAGAGTGTAAAGTATCTTTGTATGCCAAAAATAAAGGATCGGTGGTATATAGACAGTGGATGTTCTAAACACATTACTGGATATTAAAGAAAATTTCTCAAGTTAACAAAGAAAGAAAAAGGAAAAGTCACCTTTGGAGATAATGTGTTAGCCAAGATACTTGGAAAAGACACAGTTAGCCTAGGGAGTAACAAGGCCAAAGCAAAAAATGTACCTTTAGTAGAAAATTTTAAGCCTAATATCCTAAGTGTAAGTCAAACATGTGATCAAGGTCACATACTTACCTTTGATTCTCAGAAATGTGAGATAAAAAGAGAAGACACATGGAAGCTAGTTGCATTTGCACCAAGAACATCCAACAATGTGTACATCCTTGACATGGAAGGAGAAGAAAAATGTTGTTTAGGTCAAGAAGATGAAAGTTGGCTATGGCATAGAAGGTTGGGACATATAAGCTTTGAAAACTTAATCAAATCCAATAAGAAGGAGGCAGTAAGGGATCTTCCAAAGATTATAAAACCTTCAAATCCTATTTGTAAAAATTACCAAATAGGGAAGTAGATAAAAGTTAGTTTCAAAACAAAAGAGAATTCCACAACAAAACCATTAGAACTTATTCACACAGATCTATGTGGACCTACTAGAACTAAAAGTATTTATGGTGAACATTATTTTATGTTGATCATTGATGATTACACAAGAATGACTTGGGTATACTTTCTAAAAGAAAAATCATAATCCTTTGAGAATTTTAAAACATACAAAGTCCTTGTAGAGAATGAAACCAATCTCAAAATTAGATGTTTGAGATCAGACAATGGAGGAGAATCCACCTCTAAAGAGTTCATTCAATTTTGTGAAAATCATGGCATCAAAAGACAATTTTTAGCTCCCAAGACTCCTCAAAAGAATGGAGTGGTGGAAAGAAAAAATAGAACAGTTCAAGAAGCTGCAAGAGTTAAATGAAGCCAAGCTTATAGAAAAATTCTGGAGAGATGTAATCTACACAACAATCCACATACGTAATCGAACTCAATTCATACCCAACCATGAAGAAACTCCTTATGAACTATGGTTTGGAAGGGCAACATTTGTAAAAGACTTTACAATTTTTGGAGGTAAATGCTACATTAAGAATGATGAGGATGATGTAGGGAAATTTGATCCAAGATCAGATGAAGGCATATTTATAGGATATTCACCTAACAAAAAGGATTATAGATGTTATAACCTAATACTACATAAAATGGTGGAAAGTGCCAATGTAAATATAGATGATCTAAAGTTGAGACAAGTCATACCCCAGAACATATCAACATATGATGATAAAAGTGATGGAAAATATCATAATGAATAAGTTGATGAAGAACCTCAAGAAAATGAACCCCACATTGATGATGAAGATGACGAAGAAACACCCTTTCCAAAATCCCCATCAGAAAGGGTTCAGAAGATTCATCCTGAAAGTCAGATTATTGGAGATAAAAATGCAGCAGTGGAAACAAGAAGGAAACTCATGTTTGACTCAGAACAAACAATGTTATCCCTAATAGAACCTAAGTTAGTTAAATAATTTAGAAAAAGTGAATATTGGATAAAAGAAACGGATGAAGAACCAGACTTGGGAACTATTTCTAAGACCCAAGGACAAGAATGTGGTGGGAACCAAGTGGATCTTCAAGAACAAACTAAATAAAAATGGGGAGATTATAAAGAACAAAGACAAATTAGTTTTCAAAGGATATTCCCAAGTAGAAGTTATTGATTTTGAAGAGACTATTTCTCAAGTAGCGGGACTTGAGGCCAACAAAATGTTCCTGGCATTTGCATGCTTCAGAAATTCCAAAATCTATCAGATGGATGTCAAGTCATCATTCCTTAATGGAACACTAGAAGAAGAAGTCTATCTTGAGAAACCAAAAGGATTCATATTAACATAAAATCAAGACTATGTGTGCAAGCTAGAAAAGGCCTTGTATGGTCTTAAACAAGCCCCCAGAGCATGGTTCTCAAGGCTTGATCAATCCCTGCAAAAATAAGGATACAAGAGAGGGACTAATGATAACAACTTATACATCAAAATTCAGGATCAAAACATGATTATTACGATGGTATATGTAGATGACATCATATTTGGAAGTAATCTTACTATACTAAGAAGAAAGTTTGCAACCAAAATGAAATAATAATTTGAAATGTCTATGCTGGGAGAACTATCCTTCTTCTTAGGTTTACAAGTAACCCAAACAAAAAAATGAATATTTGTTTCCCAATCCAAATATATCAATGAAATGATAAAGAAATTCCAAATGAAAAACAGTAAACCTATGAGTACTCCCATGGTCAATGGATGTAAACTAAGCCTAGAAGATGACTGACCAAAAGTGGACCAAACAATGTGCAGATAAATTGTTGGAAGTTTGCTCTATTCAACAACTACAAGACCTGACATCATCCAAGATGTAGGACTTGTGGGGATATTTCAATCCACACCTAAAGAAACTCACTTAAAAGCAGTAAAGAGAATATTCATATATCTTAAAGGCACCTTGGAACTTGGATTATGGTATCCAAAAGATAAAGACTTCAATCTAACTGCATACACTAATGCAGATTGGGCTGGTAGTATAGATGATAAGAAAAGCACCAGTGGAGGAGCATTTTTTTTAGGAACATTTATGGTAGCATGGCTAAGTAAGAAACACAGTTTCACATTACTATCCATAGCAGAGGCATAATACATTTCTTTTGCATCCTTCTGCACACAAGTTCTTTGGATGAAGCAAACATTATAAGATTTACAAATAATATATGATAATCTCATTAATATTAATTGTGATAACACTAGTGCCATAAGTATCTCTAAAAATCCAGTAATGCATTCTAAAACCAAACAAATCCCAATCAAATACCATTTATTAAGAGATCAGGTTACTCAAAGAGTGGTTAAAATGGTGTATGTGGACAACAAAGAACAAATTGCAAACATATTCAAAAAACATTTTCCCAGAAGTACCTTTGAAAATATTCTGTTAGCACAAATTCTTGCAAGGGGGGCATTTTCTCTCCAAGATTCGAGCCCGAGGCGTAAATGCGAAGAAATGGAGCTTAAAGAACCCATCAAATGAATTTTATTCATTTGCAGGCATGAGCACCAAGCGCATCACATAGAGGACGTCCATTTCGGACTTAAGTGTTAGCAGATGAGTGATCCGGGATTCAACGGTGAGGATCAATCGATAGATTAGATCGATGATCGGCAAGTAATCGCGGCTAGCATAGTTGCGCCAGGATTAGCGCAATGGATAGCGCTTATATATCACTAGAAAGATCTCAATTGTCCATCCCGGAGGAGTATGTGGCACACGATTGAGATGTATCGCCATTTCGCCCTTCATGACTTTGAAGAACGAGGACCAGCCTCCTCCCAACCACGAGATGCAAAGTGCCGAAGGCATCCAGGACTCGGTCCCATAGTCTTTCCGAGATGATCAATACCATCCATCATAGAGGGACACATGGTGTGTGATTAGGCTCCATCGCCTCCTCGCCTTTCGTAACTTCGAAGCACTAGGAGAAACCTCCTCACAACTGCGAGACGCGAAGCGCCGAAAGAATTCAGGACTCGGGCCCACAGTATCACCGAAATTGATCTCAGCCATCCATCCCACACAGACACGTGGTGCATGATTAGGCTCTATCGCCTCTTCACACATCGCGACTTTGAAGAGTAAGGACTAGCTCCTTCCCATCCACGAGACGCAAAGTGTCGAAGCTCCTGAGCATATCGTCTCGACCACTCCCTAAGGAAGCAGTTAATGAAAATCGAGGCAGATGAAACCTCAACTCAAGACATAAATGGAAGGTATGGGAGGCTTGGAGAAATCATCCCATGTTCACTTGGGGGTGAAAGAAAGAATTGCACAAAGGGTCGAAGCGTCGGGTTTAGCTGCAAAAGGGGATCACCGTGTTCTCCAGGGACCAGTTCAGCTCAACGTCGATCTCGGTCCTCGCTAAAATGAATGAAGGTGGATGGAGTTAGTTGAAACCTCGACTCACTCATTAAATGTGAGGCGTGGAGGTTCTGGTAGGTGGTCTGCCCAATGACTGTTTGGTGTGCATATTAATCTGAAAATCCCATGCCGATCTGATGTTCTCGTCCGACCAAAGAACCTACACACGATAGGTTGAACTTTAATCTTTCAACTACCTCCCCTGCAAAGGCCATGCAAAGTTAAGGTGACGTCTGATGAAGGATTTTCGTCCGAATTTGACTGAAGGGACGCCACGCCTTGGAGGTCGGAGCATGCCTCTATTGGGCGAATTTTTCTGAGTATATGTACTCAGTTTTTGGTATTTTTGTAAGCATCGATGGTTGAGCGAGGCTCCCAATTATAAAGTTTTAATGAAGCACTGGTTGCTCTGGTTATGTATTGGCACTTGAGACTTCTTGCCTTATGAATTTCAGCTTCTTTCCATCTCTTTGTTTACATTGTGTTAGAACAACTTGAAATTGGAGGATCCAGTCAAGTTGCACTGTTATAGGATGATGTAGGTTGGATCACTATAATAGTTGCATTATCTCTAATCATTTCTTGTATTTTTCTGAACGCTGAATGATTTGGAATTGGAGGATCCAGTCAAGTCACCCTTCAGTTCCCCAAAACTCAGAACCAAGAGGATCTTGTATTTTGAGTTTTTCTTCCTCAAGCTGTTAAAAGGCACGATGCCCGAGGCAGTCTTGCTCACTCATCTCACCAAGTCTTCCACCTTCTCATCTTACAATCAACTCACTGATGGAAGTTAGATCAAGACCTCCTTTGTTCTTTACATACTAGGCTCGGTCCCTGAGTTAGAGTGATACCTTCTTGGGTCTCTACCCATTTGATCACCCATTAAATTTATTCGTGACATAAACTGATGGGCGTTGTGCTCTGCTCCTGTCGCAATCCAGGAGTGACTTCTAACGCTAACATTTCTGGCACCGTTGTTGGGGAAGAAGTTAAATATTTTCCCCAGGATTGAACAACAATGATCAACTAATTATGAAGGTGCATCAGATATCAGGACTATTGAGATTGCTACTGTGCACCTGGCGATTCCACTGATGTGACTCCACTGACGCGACTCCATTGGGAAATTCCATTGATGCGAACCCATAAACAACTCCATTGTTTCAGCCATGGCTTATAGAGGCAGACACACAAGGTCTAATCCATAGTTTCCATTAGCACCACCTGAAGTTGACCCAGAGAATATTATCAGAAAAGGAAAGTACTCTGGAGACAGTGCTTCTACTACTCAACCAGGTTTTTATGATAGTTTTCATGATTTTATAGAAACTCCAACCCCTTTATTTCGTCCTATTTTATTACCTTCCGTCGGAGTTTCCCATAGTATAAATTTTGGGAGTGTTCCTGCTGGGTTTTCTCCTCCTGGTCTTGAATTAGTAGGAGAAACTCTTGTCACCCCTTTCTCTCCCGAGGTGGTACCCTGGTTCAGACCCAGTGCCTCTGAATATTCTCCTACCCCGGGTTTTATCACCCCTCCTCCTCCTTTTATTACTACTACTAAGGGAAGGGAGGTTTCTATGCCTTTGAGCCCACAAGCCTGTTCTCTGGATTTGCTAAAGTCCCCCTCCCACTTTGTAGGCTCAGCTTCTATCTTTTCGCTTCAAACCTCATCTCCTCCTAGTTCCCCCACATTTGTTGTTCCTATGGTTGGTGCTAATCCCCCTCTAAATAGAATGGATTCCATAGTCACTGCCAGATATGATCCCTTAATCCTACCCCATCCTATGAATCCTCTCCCTGCTGGAGATTACCTGAAGTATATGCCCAATTTCACTGGCGAAGGGGACATAACTGCAGAAGAGCACCTAGCCATTTTCTACAGTTATGCAGACAACCTGAACATTGAAAATGAATATGTCTGGATGAGAGTCTTTGTCCAGAGCCTGGATGGTGAGGTGAGGAAATGGTTTAGGGGATTGGCCCCTAGATCTATTGCTGGAATTGAAGCTCTAGATGGTGCTTTCCTGAGGCAGTGGGGAGATAAGAAGGATTTCATGTATTACATGAAAGAGTTCGGGTCTTTGAAGAAGATGGAAGGAGATTCTGTCTCTGACTTCTCCAAAAGATTCAATAAGATGTATAATAAGATTCCTGCTGAGATAAATCCCTCATAATCCTCTGCCAAAATTTCTTATGCTAGTGCATTCAACCCTGACTTCTGTCTTCTATTGAGAGAAAGAAGAGCTACCTCCCTAGATCATATGCAATATGTGGCTATAGAGGTGGAATCTAATGTATTAGCAGTTGATAGGCTGAGAAACAAGACTAATGCAGACAGGAGGAAGGGAATATCTGAAGCCTCAACTTCTGGCCCCTCGGTGCCTCACCCTCAAGTGGATGAACTGACCAAGATGGTGAAGTCTCTGTCTGCAGAGATGGAGAGAATGAAGGTGGAGGGGAAGCAAGCATACAAAGGTCCTAAAAATGATGAAAACAAAGGAGGTTTCAGGAGGCCAAACAATATTTCTCCCTCGATTATGCAAAGAGACCAGAGGGGAAGAGATAGGGAAGACCAGAAAATTCAGCCCCCTTTTCAAAATAATTTTGTGGCTGATGAGGAAGAAAGGGAAACATATGGGCTTGATCCTGAAATCCACTGCTTCGGAGATGCTCCTCCTTTTCCTCATCTCACTCAATCATCATATGAGGAATCTCTCATGGGCAGTCATCTAATTGAACTTAGCAAGGGAGACAAGGCTAGTAGCAGCCAAGGCAGGTATAACTTGAGGCCCAAGAAAAAGATAGCAACACCTATTTTTCCTGAACAGTTCCCTAGAACAGAGAAACCTGCTAGTGAAGTAGAATACAACAACAAAGGTAGGAAGGCCCAACCTCTCCCTCCAATGGTCCAGAGTCATGTTCCTGAAGTGAGGGAAATCCCAAAGATTACATCTTCTTTCAACTTTGAGCATGAAATTCAAAAAATTAGAATCCATGTGCCCCTCACCGAATTGATTAAACAGGAAGAGTTCAAAAAATGCTTCTCTGTGCTATTACACTCTGAAGCCTCGTGCTTTCCCACAAACTCCATCAATTTGCAAGATGAAAAGCCTGCAGTTATTCTAGGTACTATGGTAGAAGACAGGAATGATTCATCCCCTCCCTTCTACACATCCTTGAATATACATGACAAGGTGTTGCACAATTGTTTGATGGATTCAGGGGCTTCCCACAACCTCATGCCCAAAACTGTCATGGAAGAATTAGGACTAGAAGTCACCAGACCCTATCATGACCTCTATTCCTTTGAATCTATGAAATTCCAATGTCTAGGAGTCATCAAAGACCTGGTCATGACCTTGTTTCAATTTCCCATGAAAAGTGTGGTCATGGGTGTTGTAGTGGCTGATGTCCCCCCTAAGTTCGGTATGTTGTTATCAAGATCTTGGATTAAAAGACTGGGGGGAACTCTGCAGATGGACCTAACCTATGCTACTATTCCAGTATTTGGAGGGGAACATAGGAGACTATACAGAGAAGCCCAACTGGCCTATATAATCAGTGATGAAGCCAATCCTACCAACCATCCCATTTTTTCCCTAGACACTGATTTAGGTTCCAGTTTACTACAACTCACTAATGCTCTCGAGCCTCCTCTAAAAATCAAAAAGCATCCCACCACTTCTCATGAATTTCCTCCCTTCATCACCCCTGTCTGGAAAATGTTTTTTGATGGAGCCTCTTCCAGGGAAGGTGCTGGTGCTGGAATATTTTTTGTGTCACCTGCTCAGGAAACCATATCTCTTTCATACAAGCTATAATTTGAAGCTACCAACAATGTGGCAGAATATGAAGCTCTTATTCTAGGATTAAGAGTTGCAAAGGAAATGAGAATTCAGGAGGTAGCAGTGTTCGGAGATGCATAATTGGTAGTCCAGCAGATCAGAAATTCTTATCAGGCTAAGCATCCTCGACTCAAGAGTTATAGGAATGAGGTATGGGACCTAATTGACAGTTTCTTCTCAACATTTAACATTTCTTTCGTCCCAAGAGAGAAGAACACAGTGGAAGATTCCTTGGCTACATCAGCAAGCAATTTCAAAGTGCCCTTGCCACCCAAATTCAGATATGATGTGGAAGTAAAATACAGGCCCTCCATACCTAACAATGTCAAACATTGGAAGGTGTTCGAAGATGATCTTGAGATCAAAAGATTCTTGGAGACTGTCGAAGAATTTTCAGAGATGCATATTGACCAAGACTTTGTCTCTAAAGAAAAGCTTGATGGGGGTAATTTTCTGAATAAGATTGTTGAGCGTAACATTGTGCAGCTTCCCAGCAATCATATTCCAAGGCGACTAGTTCCTTTGGAAAGGATTTTTGATAGAAAAGATGTAGCATTAAAAGGGGAAATCTCAGAGGATGACGCTGATACAAATCAGTGCAACATTGGCACTGAGAATGAACCCAAGCTTGTCAAATTGTCCAGAAGTCTGACAAAGGAGCAGAGGGATGAATACACTAAACTATTGAGGGAGTTTGCTGATGTTTTTGCATGGACCTATGAAGATCTCAAAACATATGAAACTTATGTCATTGAGCATAAAATCCTGTTGAAAAAGGAGGCAAAGCCATTTGGGCAGAAGCTAAGATAGATCAATCCTATGCTGCTGCCTATCATGGAGAGGGAAGTGAAGAAGCTGCTATAGGCCTAGATCATCATGCCACTGAGATATTCAGAGTGGGTGGCCAACTTGGTCCCAGTAAGGAAGAAGAATGGAGAAATCAGACTCTGTGTAGATTTTAGAAACCTGAACAGGATCCCACGAAAGGACAATTACCCCTTACCAAAAATGGAACATATATTACAGAGGGTAACCGGAGCATCCAGGATTTCCATGATCGATGACTTCTCTGGCTACAATAAAATCTTTGTTCTGCCTGAGGACAGGGAAAAGACGACATTTACCACTCCATGGGGCACCTTCATGTATGCTAAAATGCATTTTGGATTGATGAATGTAGGGGCAACGTTTCAACGTGCCATGGACATAGATTTCATTGGGGAAAAGGATAAGTTTGTGGTCATATATCTGGATGACATAACCATCTTTTCAAAATCTGATAAAGAACACTGTTGTCACCTCAGGAAGGTTTTCCTGAAATGCAGGAGTTTTGGCATTTCATTGAATCCCAAGAAATCTTTGTTCTCCATGAAGGAGGGAAAATTACTGGGCCACATAGTATCAATAGAATGAGTCAAGATCGATCCTAGTAGAGTTGAGGCAATACAGGTCTTATCAATCCCAAGATCCAGGAAAGAGATCCAGTCTTTCCTTGGAAAGATTAATTTTCTAAGAAGGTTTGTTTCTAACTTTGTTGAGGTGGTAAAGCTTATAACAGCCATGTTGAGAAGGGAAAATGAAGTGAGGTGGACCTCTGAAGCTCGAAATTCCTTTGAGCAGATAAAGAAGGCCTTGACAGAAGCTCCTGTGCTTATCAGTCCTGATTACTCAAAGGATTTCCTTATTTTCTCATTTGCCTCATATGACACGGTGGCTGTTGTTTTATTATAGACAAACGAGGCCGGGCTAGAGCAATCTATTGCCTATTTTAGCAGAGCTTTGAGGGATGCCGAAGTTAGGTACGACATTATGGAGAAGTAGGCCTATGCCCTGGTAAAGGCTCTCAAAGCCTTTAGAACCTATGTCCTATAGTCAAAAATCATTACCTATGTCCCCTCGGTCATTGTTAAAGACATTCTTATTCAGCCTGACATAGACGAGAGGAGGAGTAAGTGGATAGCCAAGATCCTTGAATTTGACTTAGAAATAAGACCTACCAAATTAATCAAAGGTCAAGGTTTAGCTAAGTTGTTGGCTAAAGCAAATTGCAAAGATTTGGGGGTAGATTTCATCAATGAATGCTCAGAAAAGTAGCAAGATAAGTTGTCTGATATAGACCCTCAAGCAGAACCCCCGTTGGCTCAATGTCCCTGGTATAAGGATGTCATATATTTTCTGCAAGAGTTGAGGCCTCCAGATGGCCTGCAAAGAAACAAGGCAAGAGTTCTGAAGCTCAAAGCAATCAGATATTGTCTTGTCAATCAAGTTTTATATTAGAAAGATCCCCTGGGGGTGCTTCTGAAATGTATGAATCCACAAGAGGCTGATAGGATCATGGTTGAATTTCACGATAGCCAATGTGGAGGGAATCATTTCTGGAAAGCCACAGCCTGCAAAATCCTTAGGGATGGATACTACTGGCCCACCATATTCACTAACGTCTACAGAAAGGTCAGAACCTATATCAAATGTCAAAGATTTGCAGGAAAACAACAACTCAAGTCTTTGCCTTTAAAGCTTGTGGTTGTTTCATGACCTTTCCAGCAATGGGGCCTAGATTTTATTGGAGAAATCCACCCTACTTCTAGTGGGCCGCACAGATGGATCCTGACTGCTACAGATTTCTTCACTAAGTGGATTGAAGCTATCCTCACTAGGAGTGCTTCCCACAAGGTAATCAGTGGATTCCTGGAAGACCTCATCACAAGATTCGGCTGCCCCAGAAAGATTGTTACTGATAACACACCCTCTTTCAGGGATGGGCTGTTAGCCAAGTTCTGTGAGCAATTCAGGATCAAACTCATTCACTCCACCTCATACTATCCCCAGGGAAATGGTCTAGCAGATTCCTCCAACAAAAGCTTGATAAGGATCATCAAAAAACTATTGGAGGACAACAAAAAGGCCTGACATTCAAAGTTGAAATTTTCTCTATGGGTCGATCGAGTGACCACGAAGAGATCTATAGGAATCTCCCCGTTCCAATTATTCTATGGAGCAGAGGTTGTTTTTCCTTCTCAGTTAGTCATTCCTATAGCAAAATTACTTCAGGATCATCAAGAAGAGCCTAATGATATGGTCAGGACAATTCATCAACTGGTGGAGGTCCAACAAACCAGAGAGTAGGTAATGAGCATTCAGGACCATCAGCAGAAGATCAAGCAGGTTTTTGATAAAAACGCCAAGAAAGAGGATTTCTAGATCGGAGACCTGGTACTGAAGTGGGATGCACCCAGACAGGATAAGGGCAAACACAACAAGTTTGATGCCCTATGGATCGGGCCCTTCAAAATATCTGAGGTTTTCTCAAATAACACGTACAGGGTGCAGGATTTGGAGGGTGAAGAGGTTTTCAATAGCCCAATAAATGGGCATTTTCTGAAGAAATGTTTTGTTTGAGCCTTAGACGGCTCCTTTGTTTGTAAATATTGTCCTTTTGGTTCTTTGTCTATTTTTATTTTTATTTTTCGGCTTAGTAAATGACTCCATAACCCAATAGCAAGGCACTGATGTTGCAAAATGAGTTCTTAGAGCATCGCAGGGATGACTCTATCCCCCATGGAGCCTAATGTTAGCACAAATTCTTGCAAGGGGGGGCATTTTCTCTCCAAGATTCGAGCCCGAGGTGTAAACGCAAAGAAATGGAGCTTAAAGAACCCATCAAACGCATTTTATTCATTCGCAGGCATGAGCGCCAAGCGCAACACACAGAGGAAGTCCATTTTGGACTTAAGTGTTATAAAATGAGCGATCTGGGATTCAACGGTGAGGATCGATCGATAGAGAAGATCGATGATCGACGGGTAATCGCGGTTAGCGGAGTTGCACCAGGATTAGCGCAATGGATAGCGCTTATATATCACTAGAAAGATCTCAGTCGTCCATCCCGAAGGAGTATGTGGCACATGATCGAGCTATATCACCATTTCTCCCTTCATGACTTTGAATAACGAGGACCAGCCTCCTCCCAGCCACGAGACGCGAAGTTCTGAAGGCGTCCAGGACCCGGTCCCACAGTCTTGCCGAGATGATCAGGATTGTCCATCAGAGAGGGACACGTGGTGCGTGATTAGGCTCCATCGCCTCCTCGCCTTTCATAACTTCGAAGCACCAGGAGCAGCCTCCTCACAAATGCGAGACACAAAGCGCTGAAAGAATTCAGCACTCGGGCCCATAGTATCGTCGAAACTGATCTTAGTCATCCATCCCGCACGGACACATGGTGCGTGATTAGGCTCTATTTCCTCTTCACGCATCGCAACTTTGAAGAGTAAGGACTAGCTCCTTCCCATCCATGAGACGCAAAGTGTCGAAGCTCTTGAGCATATCGTCTCGGCCACTCCCTGATGAAGCAGTTAATGAAAATCGAGTAGGTAGATGAAACCTCATCTCGAGTAGGTGACGTCTGACGAAGGAGTTTCATCTGAATTTGACTGAAGGGACACCATGCCTTGGAGGTCGGAGCACGCCTCTATTGGGTGAATTTTTCTGAGTATATGTACTCAGTTTTTGTATTTTTGTAAGCATCGATGGTTGAGCGAGGCTCCCGATTGTAAAGTTTTAACGAAGCACTAGTTGCTCTGGTTATGTATTGGCACTTGAGACTTCTTGCCTTATGAATGTTAGCTTCTTTCCATCTCTTTGTTTACACTATGTTAGAACAGCTCGAAATTGAGGGATCATTTGAAATAACACAGGATACAACGTTCTGTGAGTAAGAAATTCTTTTGTAAAGGATTGAGTTATAGGAACCGTTCATTCTTAGTTAAGAAGAATCCAGGATCATTAGATCGAGGTAAAGTTAAAGGTTGGGAAGGATTAAATCTCAACCTTTATATCTGAAGCAGTAGCATTATGGACCATTGGATCAAGTAGTGGATAAATAACTTCGAAACTTCGCCACTTCACCACTTCAGAGATTACTGGAGACAAGAAAGAATCCAAGAACTATTGAAGTCACGAAATAATGCCAAACATAGATCTAGAATGGAAATTTTGAACCGTCCGATCAAACTAAAGGAAAGAAGGTGGTCAAATCTGACACTGACCACTGCAATGAAAAGGATTCTGAAACATGTAAGTTTACCCGAAGGCCAAAGCCCCGAAGTCGCAAACTCCCATCGATCATCGAATTAGAGGAAGAGAAGGGAAATCCTATCAATCATTGATATGGAATGAATATTGAAACCGTTAGATCATACTAAAAGGAAGAAGGTAGTCAACTCTAACATTGACCTACTTTAGTGATAAGAAGCTCAAATAAACCAAGAAATCTTGAACTCAGGAGCCCCAGAGTTAACAAAATCCATCTATCAAGACAAGAAAATATCTACGGTGATAGATCTATTCGACACTTCCACAATGATCGAAGGATGGTATAAAAGTTCCAAAACTCCCAAAGCCATGAAGTACCGAATCCATGAAGTGTAAAGCAATAATCCATGATGGATACATGTGGCAAAAGAGAAATATGAAATGTAGCCCAATTGGCTAGTGACATGTGTCAAGGTATAGTTGACACATTAGGTATACGAAATTCATGAATCAAGGTGACACGTGGCAACCACTCAACCAGTGCCATGTCAATAGTGACATCATCAATCCACGTCACTCCAAGACTACATCCTCTGGGGATATTCATCTTCTCCTACTAACTAAAAATATCCAAAGCACCGAAGGCCAAAGTCACAAATTAACGTTTGGCCATTGATCTAAGATGCTATGGAATATTTCTTGACCGATGATTAAGCATAGTCGAAGGATAATGCAAGAGGAGGTGTTAACCAAAAACAATCGATAACTGCCATTCTATGACTTATTCGGTAGGTAAAACTTTGGAGGGATTTCTCTACTCTGGAGTCTTGGAGCCACGAATAGTCGATGTTCCGGAGTGAACAATAACTATTCATATAAACTCCTGATTAAGTCTTGACCGTCAATTTGTTTGAAGCCAATGGATAATATAGGATCGTCCATTTAACAGAATATTAAATATTGACCATTTGATCTACTAGTGAATACAATATACACACTTCGGAGAAATTTTCTCTCAGAGGATTGAATGACTACAAAGGCTTGAAGTCCTGAAGGATGATGAACAAGAGAACCTAGTTCTAACACCGGTCACGTGATAAGGTAAAGAAGCTAAAGGGGCTACAAGTAAATAATCCCTCAAACATTTTAATATGGTCCCATGTAGAAGAATAGGGATGAAATAAGAAAGCACTAATAAAACAATACTTGGAATTGATAAGCTCGTGGTTTCTAGATCGCGATCACAAGCATTTTGGTTGAAGGAAGTGCTTATTGATTAAGAATTGAATTCACAACAAATCGAGATCTGTAGACTAATGAAATGATATTGTTGGCATGTTTATAGGAAGAGTGTGTTGGTCATTAATGGCAAGAACAACAACGATGTTGGCAAGTGTGCATGGCAAGAACAACAATGAAGACACAGAAGAGAAATATCGAGAAGCTTAGGAGGAATAGCGCAGAGTTACATGCAGAGCGCAAGTGTGTGCCAGGGATGAGGGAATTTTTTTCCAAATCTCAGGAGAGATAGAGTTCTGAGACATGCAGACGAGATCCCATACATCAAGTCTTGTAGAAGGATCAAAGGTCGCAGAACCTTTGACACTTAGAAATTATTCCAATTCGGGAGGATGCGTAAGCTTAGGAGGAGGAGCGACATTGGTTGTTGGATCACCAATCCCAAATACCCTATGGTCGTCAGATCAGATTCTAGACAGGAGGAGCGCATAGAGGAGGAAATTAGACCTCAGCCGTTGGATCGGAGCACGAAGGACTAGAAATCGTTGAATCTGGTATAACTACGAAGAGGATAATGACCAAGAGCCATCCTCAAATTCCCGATATGCGAAGTCGTGAAATGATCTGGGTCATTGGATCAAGAGGACACATGGAAAGACATCATTATTTCGCTGACTCACGAGATGAAGAATTCAAAGATGAGAGTTGTAGGAAATTGCGATATGATAAATCATGATACGATCTGAACCATTGTATCCAGAGGACACGTGGCCAGAGATCAACATTTTGTTGACTCATGAACTGGAAAAGTTAAAGGCAGATTTGCAGGAACTCGCAAAGTCTGAGTTCGCGAAGAGGATATATTCACTGTTGGATTGAGGACTAATCTGGGCCGTCAAATCCAGGAGAAGAACATGTTCCACAAGAGGAGATCCAAGTCAGAAAGGACAGTTGTAGACCACATCAAAAAGGACTACGTCAAACAGGAAATCGTGAAATCCCTAAATGCAGAAGGTGATCACTATCATTGAGTCATGGGAAATCTCAGACTGTTGATATGAGGTGATTGAATTCGGGAGTTCGAGAATTGGAAGAAGGGAGGTGCTCTAACCTTCGACATCGCGAGTCACGAAGTCACGAAACACTCGAATTCTTGGCCCGTGGTCATATCCATGGTCACATCAGTGAAGGAGCTAGAATGTGGCTAAGATCCACCTCGAAGTTTCACGAGTTGGGAGTTTCGAGGAAACTCACAGCAGGAAATCGTGAAATGAAAAATCATGATTTGATCACATTCGTCGATCAAACGGAGAGATCATGATTGTTGATCTGATATAAAGTATTTTGGAGTTTCGCAAGTTGGGAGTTTCAAGGCAACCCATAGCAGGAGTTTGCGATACGCGAAATCGCGATGCACCCTCTTACTTGGTCCCTAGACACAACTGGTGGTCACATTGATGAAGGTTAAGGGAGGAGCTAGCACATAGTTGGGCTTCACATCAGAGATCATCGAGATCATGATGCACCCTTTTTTGTTAGCGAGTAGTCAAAGCCAACGGTCACATGGAGAGAGAATAGAGGAAGGAGCTATCCCTACTAAGCTAAATTTCGGATATCGCAAGTTGGGAAAATCAAGGTGACTCGTAGTTGATCACCCAAAATGAAAAATCATGAAACAGTCGTTGATAGGCATCAGGTCATCGCCGTGATCACATGAAAGGAAGGGGCTTACCCAAAAAATCCTGCGCCCACTGTGTAGTTTTCTTAGGAAGGGAAAAAGCGCCAAAGGGATGAGCGTATTGAGGCTCTCTCAGTAACTGCTAGAGATAGACTAATTGTAACTGCATAAATTGACTGATTGAATCTACCAAAGAATTCGAAGAATCTCAGGGTGATCGCTAGAGGAGCTGAAGAGTCTCGAGGTAAATTCCATTAGAATGAAGACTCATCATAGAGATGATTGAAAGATGGAAAAGTGTTGAATACTGTAGCTTCCAGAGAAGCCAAATAATCTTAGGATGGCCACTAATGATGAATAATCTCAACATAACAGCCATAGAGGAAGAACAGAATCAACGTAATTTCCAGAGGGGACGAAGAGTTAGGTGTATGATCTGGCAGAGGACTTCACATTATAAATATACACAGGAGATAGAAGAGGAGGTTGTTGTTGTTAAGTGTGATTGATGCAGGTAGAAGCATGCGGTGTGCAGGAGATGAAGCACAGAAGAAGCAAGGAATAGAAACACATATCTGAGAGAAGAACATAAAGCACAACATACACGAGAGAGAGACACTGATGTAGGTAGAGAAGAGCAGTGATGATACTAGTAAGCCATAGATAAATGTTGTATCATTGTCATAAAGTTGAAAGAGGCAAATATTTATATTTCAAGGTGCTAGGGAGGTGCTAGGGAGGATTGGTGTCCTCAGAGTTTCAAGTGGGCTCTTAAACACAGGGAGTTGTAGCTTCCATCTGGTTGCAGCCAGAAAAACCAGGGTGGCAGAGTGGTGCAAGGGAGAACTATTGTTCTCTGTTATATAGGTCGGTGCCTATGTGACTGCAAGGTGGTGCTTCCATCCAGTTGGTGCTGGAACACTTAGGGAGTTGGTGCTTCCTTATAGTGGGTGTTAGATAAACTAGGGTGTTGGTGCTTCCTTTTAGTGGGTGCTAGAGAAACCAACGAGTTGGTGCTCTCAACAAGTTGTATCTTGTAGAACAGAGGTGGTAGACTCACAATGAGTTGGTGCTTATAAGAATGATAATGTACAAAAAATAAAGATTACTTATCATATCAAGAAGAAGAGGTTTTTCCCTGTATGTGTTTCCTTAGGAAATATCTATCTCTGTGTATTTCATGTGTGTGATTGATGTTTAATATTATATTTCTTACTTCCCTGCATCATTGTGATCATCATTGAGTGTTTTATGAAGAGTTTAAAATGGGCATAATTTTTTAAGCACAGTAACAACTGATTCACCCCCCCCCCTCTCAGTTGTCCAACAATTGGTATCAGAGCCGACCCCTTTTATCTAAGGGTAGATCCTAGAACTTAAACATGACTAGCCATGAAGGAACTTCAACCAACAAGGCCCCTCTGTTCAATGGAACAAAAGTTGCCTTCTGGAAAGTTAGGATGAGAACCTACATAATGGTTTTAGGTGCAGATGTCTGGGATGTGGTAGAGACTGGTTATGTAAAGCCGGTTGTACTAGCTAATAAGGATGACAAGCTATAATTCAGCTTCAATGCTAAGGCTATGAATGTTATTATGAGTGGGCTTGCTGAAGAAGAATTTGTAAAAGTCATGCACTTAGAAACTGCCAAAGAAATGTGGGACAAACTCATTAGCAATTATGAAGGTAATGAGAAGGTAAAGGATACCAAGCTTCAAACCTACAGAGTATAGTTTGAACATCTACCTATGAAATAATATGAAACTATTGGAAGTACTTTTTGAGAGTTGATGAACTAGTAAATGTAATGAAAGCTCTTGGTGAAAAATTTGAGGAAGCCTCTTTAGTTCAGAAAATTTTGAGTTCTCTGCCAGATAGGTTCAACCCAAAGGTCTCTTCTATAGAAGAACGTAATGATCTAAAAGCTTTGGATTTTGATCAACTTCTAGGAATGTTGATTGCATATGAAATGAGGATAGGTAAAGATAAATCCAACACTAGAGAAGCTTCTTTTAAAGCAGATAAGAATGAGGAATCTGAGCCTGATGAAATTGAAGCAAAATTTGTGAGAAGACTAAAGAAAGGATTAGGCAAGTATCAAGGAAATTTTCCCTTCAAGTTTTTAAATTGTGGAAAGATAGGTCACTTTGCATCTAAGTGTCCACACAAGAAGCAAGATCAAAATTCTGAAGGTGAAAAGAAGTACAAATCTAGGATATTTGGTAAAAAGAAATTTTTTTGTGTAAACAATGATGACTCTTCATAAGACATAGATAGTGACTCTTCATGTGAAGATAAGTTTGATGACTTTGTGCTTATGGACAAAGAGGACTATGATAATCAAAACATAGGAAGTGGTGTTAATGATGAAGAAGTTGTGGTTGATATGGAAGGTGAACTAATCAGTGCTTTAGAAGAGATTGGGAGAATCAAACTCGAGAAAAGAAAAGAAAAACAGTTGTTGATGCAGTTTGAAAAGAATGCTAAAAAACTTGATGAATACTTTTCTCTGCTAAAGGTGGAGTTAGAAGAAGCAAATAAAATAGAGGACATTCTGAAACAATAGTTATCAGAGAAGAAGGAAAGATTTGAAGCCTTGGAAGAAGAGGTAGTAAAAACCAAAAAAGATATGGAGAAGTTTAAAGCATTGTATCTCCAAAATATTCCAAGCATTAAAGCCTCAGAAGGATTAACCACCATTCTGAATCAACAAAGGAATCCAAATTTGAAAACTGGTTTGGGTTATGAAGAAAGATCAAGTTGTAGTCAGCCAAGCAACAAAGAATCCATCAAGTTTGTGAAATCTACATTCATTGACAACAACAAATATGGAGAAACGCAGGAAGATAATCAGCCACCAAGGACGAGTGAAAGAAAAAGTACCAAAGATGAATTTGTAGAACAAAGAAATCATCAACATGGAAGAAATCAACCTACTCAAAGAAGATAGTCATTTTCCAGGTACAAAAGATTTTTCTATGGATATTGTTTTTTCTGTTATAACTTTGGTCACAAAGATATAAACTATTCTTTAAGATTTAGATATAATCAATCAAAACACTCAAGGAATAGATATCTTCCGCAACAAAGAATGAGACAGCCAAGTAACAAACAATCAGACTACAAATCATGTGATGGCTGGAAAAAGGACACGGATTAAGCATAACAATCATTATGATCATTTATTCAATGAACCAGAATGTTACACCTGCCATAATTATGGACATAAAGCTGCAGATTGTCGCTTACGGAACTATGAATCAGATATGAATCCCTCTACTAAAAACGTCAAGGTTTGGAAGAAGAAAGAGAATGAAAAATGTGGATTAGTGTTGTCAGCTCAAAGACAAAAGAATCCCTGGTATATTGACAGTGGATGATCCAAACATATGATGGGAGACAAAAGTAAGTTTATGTCTCTAAGTGAAAGAAAATCAAGAAATGTAACCTTTGGAAATGATGCTCCTGGTAAAATAAAGGGTAAAGGGATGGTGAGTTTGAGTAATGGTAAAGGACAAGCCCAAGATTTTCTACTTGTAGATGCGTTGAAACGTAATTTTCTCAGTGTAAGTCAACTGTATGACAAAGGATGTGAAGTAGTGTTCACTTCCAAGGATTGGAAGATAAAGTTTGTAAACTCAAGACAAGTGGTGGCTAAAGGCATAAGGATGGATAATAATGTATATGTGCTGAAAGAAAATAGAGAAGAGTGTCATCCAAGCAAACATGATGAAAGTTGGTTATGGCATAGGAGACTTGGACATATAAACTTTGACCACTTAATCAAGCTCAAAAATCTTGAGGCAGTAAAATATCTTCCAAGAATATCAAAGCCACAAGACTTTGTGTGTAAACCTTGTCAAGTAGGAAAGATAACCAGGACACAGTTTAAATCCAAGATCTCTACTTCAACAGAGAAACCACTCCAATTAGTTCATATGGATTTATATGGACCATCAAGACAGGAAGGCATGGGGAAGGAAAAATACTTTATGTTGATCGTTGATGTTTACTCCAGACTTACTTAGGTTGATTTTCTCAAAGAAAAAGATGAAGCATTTGAGAAATTTAAAATATTTAAGGCTTTGACTGAGAATAAAACAGGCAACATATTAAAGGTTGTGATATCAGACAGAGGAGAAGAATTTATGTCAAGTGATTTCAAGGAGTTTTGTGATAAACATGGGATAAAAAGAGAATACACAATCCCAGGAACCCCACAACGAAATGGAGTAGTTGAGAGGCAAAACATAACAGTTCAACAAATGGCCAGGTCAATGATGGATGAGAAGAAAATTGGTCAAACCTACTGGGTAGAAGCAATACACACAACAATCCATATTCTTAATAAATCTCACCTCAGACCACACAGTGACAAGACACCTTATGAATTGTGGCATGGAAGACCTGCTACAATCAAAAACTTCAAAGTCTTTGGGAGTAAGTGATACATAAAGAATAATAATGAGAATCTTGGAAAGTATGATGACAGGGATGATGAAGGCATCTTCTTAGGGTATGCTACAAATAGTAAAGGATACAGATGCTATAATAAGAGGTTTCATAAATTGGTTGATTGTATTGACATAAAAGTTGATGAAGGAATACCAGTAAGAGAGGTGAATAATACTGAATCAACATCAGAGGATATAGGTGAAGTTGAAGCTGAACATGTCCAAGAATCATAACAAAAATAATCTGAGTCAGATGAAGATGCAAATACTCAGACAGACTCAAATCAGCAAACAACATCAAATTCTTCCTCCAGAATTACTCAAAAGAATCATCCTGCAAGTCAGATAATTGGTGAGAAAGACAAAGGTGTACAAACCAAAAGAAGGATAATCAAAAACACTGAGCGATCACATATAGCCTTCATATCCATGGTGGAACCCAAGAACTTCAATGAAGCCATTGAATATGTAAACTGGTTAAAATCAATGAATGACGAACTGGACCAGATTGAAAAGAATGACACTTGGGAACTCGTTCCTAGGCCAACAAATAAAAATGTAATAGGATCCAAATGGGTCTACAAAAATAAAATGGATGTCAAGTCATCTTTTCTAAATGGAGATATAAAAGAAGAAGTCTATATGGAACAACCAGAAGGTTTTCAACTGTCAGATAACCCTGACTTTGTCTGCAAGCTAAAGAAAGCCTTATATGGGTTGAAACAAGCTCCTCGTGCCTGGTATCACAGAATGGATACGTATCTACAAGACAAAGGGTTCAAGAGAGAAACATCTGACAAAAATCTATATATCAAAACAAAGGGTAATGATCTACTGATTATGTTGGTCTATGTAGATGACATCATCTTCGGTAGTAATAATGCTTCATTGGTACAATGTTTTGCTTCTGTCATGCAGTCTGAATTTGAAATGTCTATGATAGGTGTTGTGTCCGTTTAGTCACCTAAATGAGAAAAATAAGGATGCTTGCAACTCCAGTTGGGTTAGTTGGACAAGACAACAGTGAATTCAAGAGTTAGAAACATCAAGCATAAGAAATAAACAAAGAAATAAGATAATAACAATAAAAGAAACTAAACTACAGTGCATAAGGGAAATAGAACAAAAAATAAACAACATGCATGCCACCAATGGATAAGTTGTATTAGTGGGAAAACACCAAAGAGAAAGGGAGTCTTATGGGTCCCCTCTTCCTCCAAGGGAGGGCTCTTGAACCCCTAATGATTGAGCTCTTCTTACAAGTAGCAAACTAGAAGGAAATGGTGAAGAAATCCAAAGCTCATTCACTCAAGAGGTGATGTGAATGGCCAAATGAAATGGTTCTTGTATTCTCTAGTGAGGAAAGAGGTTCCTCTAAGAGAATATAGGCATCATAACAATACAAATGAATTCTTGAAAATATAGTGCACCCATGGCCTTTTTTTATAGCAGAGCTTTGAGGCATTATTCAACTAGTATTTAGTGTGAACAAGGGGCTCTTTAGGGCACCCTTAGGTCTTTGACCAACCCCCCACTCAGATTCAGCATGGATTTGGATGTAAAATAGACTTGGGAGATGAACCAGAAGTGGGTGGAAGGCCAACCAAAATCATAAATGCACTGTTCTGAGGTGTGCGTGGATTTTTGCATCCACAGTCGTGCATCGGGTGCATGTGCACTTTTCTGGAGTTCTTTGACTGTCGCACGTGCATGTGATTCCTTTGTATCCTTAGCACATCCTGATTTTATAACCAGTTGTATAGTTTTGTGCCCTTTGGAAATGCATTTTTTGGGCCATGGATGAACTAATGGCTATTTGGAGATGTTGGATTCCTATAACCATTTGCGCATGAAATTCCAGTGATAACATATGCCCCCTGAGGTGTGAGGTTATGAGCATACGTATAGCCAAAATACATCAATGTTTCTTCTAATGAGAGTAATTTTGTAAGAAAGAGTGTTGAGGGGAGTTTCAAGAGAGACCCTTTGGAGGGAGAGGGGAACCTGTGAGACCCCAAACCATTCACCAGGTGTGGAAAAATAAAGTTGTGTACAAAGAAGGCGGGCATGTCCCATGCTCCTATCATGTAACTCAAAAATGTGTAAGACAATAACTAAAGTTGTATGTTGACGTAGATAACTACAACGCCCTCCGGGGCGGTTTGATAATGGTAGTGGACAATTCTGATGATGAACAAACTCTGAAAAGAGGTGATGACACCTGTAGGAAGTGTCGATGATACATAGGAATTGATGCCTATCAAATTTCAGAGGTCTTCGGCGAAGATAAAACAACTGCAAACAGTCGCAAAGTAAGACCCACCGTATCATGAGATGGTGTTGAAGTCGAATTCTATGGGGGTCAATGACAACAGAGAGTAATGATGGTTCTCTCTATGTCATCCGAGACTCCTCATTGTAAAGGTAATGAGAGCCAAGATACTGTCGCCCTTATGGAAACTGTGTTGATGTCGATTGAAAGGGAGATGCGAACCAAAGAAGAAAAGGGCTTCATGAAATCCACTGAATGAGATCAGGAATTGATGAGGTAAATGGGCAAGGTCGAGATGCAGTGAGACACAATACTACCCTTGGTTTGGGATATATGTGAAGTATGAGTGGAAACAACCGTGAAACAGGGTCTAGTGTCAAGGGGATGACTAGACGTGGGTTAAGTTGTGCCAGAGGTGGGACAAAGTGGACAAACTCAGAGATCAGGGGTACATGGATTGTGGGATACTTGGGGTTTTTGGACAAGGTCAACAGGAGTAGAAGATAATGAATACCTCAACCAAAGGCGACATGGGTTTCTTTTTCCAAAAAAAAGAAGGTCGCAAAGGGTGACGACAAAAAGATATGTAAATGATGGAAACAAAGGCTTTGGAAAATTACCAAATGAATAAAGAATAAGTTGGGACAAGTGTATAGATATAGAAATGGGTGCCTCAATGTAAGATGGCTTGGTCAGTGAGGGCTCAAGTAGTTGTGGAAAACAAGTGGAGGTTGGGGGGGCCCATAGGTGGGTTTCTGTATTAGGTAAATGAGTGGAGGAAAATCTACAAATGGAAAAACTAATGGTGGATGAGAGGGAGGGCTAATGATACTGCAGAGGTGCAGTTAAATGTGAATTGTAACGAGATTACTCGGGAGTCTGTTATGGGGAAGCTAGTAAAATGAGGAGAAGGAGCATGCGGTTGATTCTCTTGAATGCAAAGACTATTAGGACTCCCAGCTCTAGGGGGTGAAAACAACATGAGTGTCAAAGTGTCAGAGGGGACTATGATGGAGACAAATCATGTGGGAGATAGTTCTACCAGTTGACAGTACTAAAATGCAGCGGAGGTGTGAGTACTACAGAGCCGGATGGGGGGACCCTAGAGGAAAATATCAGAGGGTGTGACTGGGAGATGCAATTGATATTCATAGGGAATGATTACATGCCACTATCGATCATATACCTGAAAGGGATACGCGTTGAGTTGTTATGACCAAGTACCTTCACATATTAAAACTGAATACCCGACGGGAACAATATCTGAAGATAAAGAATGTATAACAGTGATTTGATAATTTTAAACATGAGCATGCGTACCTAGGCGTGATGTGAGAAAAATACTCCCTGGGGGTCGAGGATGGATGGAGGCCCAGGGAGTGTGAATGTGTAGGTGACGACATCCTAATCCTGTGGCTGAACACGGATCAGAAAACGGACGCTCGAAGCTCCCAGAAATGATCTTGGAAGTTTGGCAAAGGGACTATATATAGTTGTAGGGCCCACAACACCACCTCATTTGTACCTGTTGTCGTAGTGATTGGACAAGAGATTTCAGAGGAGATTTAGAGATTTTGGAAGATCAAGCTAGCCGATTCAGGATCAGCGAGTGTCAAGTTAGTGGTCATATCATTCTGCATAGTAATTAGGATTTATTTTTTGGGTAGGGCTTGTACGGATAGTCGGACAAGGGGGTTTTGTGAGGGTGGGCCCCCCAGTGTGCAGGCGATCCAATGATTTGTGCGCACGAGCGCGTGGCTGTAACTGGGATAGTCGTGCATGGGGGTTCTTGAATGGGGAAAACAAGCACACATTCGATGTGTGCCTATTCAAATCATAGCAGTGCATGCATGCGCAATTGTGTTCCTAATAGTTGTGTATGTATGCACAAATGTGTAGCGAACAGGCATGCTATGATGCACACCTATGTGTGTGATAGGGGCACATGTGTGTGCCCCTATATTACTGACAGTCACACATGAGTGCGCAAGTGTGGGATGAACAGGCGCGCATATGTGCGTGCCAGTGGGGAAAACAAACGCGCCTTTGAGGCAAAGCTGAAGGATGTAAAAACTTATCTTTTTAGAGATTTTGGTGTTTTTATGGGTTGTGATGGCTGATCAAATATTGTATTTGTGAATGCAATTGATCGGTTAACGATCCCATTCCACTGGAGGGAGAGGGACTGGGTGCGCCTGAGAGAGGCAGTGAGAGATGAGGAGTCAGTTGTACAGGGCCCTTTGGCATCCTGTGGGCTGCTGAAGTTTTTTGAGTGTTCACTAGTGTGGGCACAGGAGTACTTGTTGTAGTTCTTGATTTTGATGTGGAGTCTGGATCTGCAGTGTTTCATTGTATGAGATGAGCATCTCACATTCTCTGCGATGGAGGATGTGTATTTTTTGAATGGGCTCCTGTTTTAGGGAACTATGTTACCGGCAGAGCCCGTGTTACCCGAGGATGGAAAATTGGTTGTCTTAGCCTAGACCTATTGTAGTGGAGATGTATTTATGTCAAGCTTCATGGTGAGGATAGGGGTGATGGACACCCTTGTGCATTGGTGCATTGCATCGATGATTGTGAGGGTTTATGGGTCTCTTGGTACTCAGTGGATCAGTGGTGGTCAGCTCAGGATCACGCAGAGGGCATTAAGTGGTGAGAACTTTGCATGGGGGTTGATGCTACATGCCAAGATGGTGGGGTAGCTCAACAAGTGTTGGGTTGTGGACTCAAGCGAGTTTTCCTTTGGGTCCATCTTGGTAGCATGGTTTTTGGAGAGGGTGATGATGTTGCACCTAAGAGTTTTATTGGACGCACCTAGTGTGCGAGAGCTGCGACTGTGGCTGTTGGCCCTTGACCAAGTTTAAGAGTACTTGGTCATACTTGACCACTTTTGGGACTACAATAACTTGCCAAGGAAGGAGCGCAACGCAAAGAAGAAAATAAGGAAGCAGGACCTATTTTGGGGCCCATTTTAGGGTTTTGGGGTTGATGTAACGAGAAAGGGATGTCAGCCTGTAGGTTTACCCACGTTTAGGCCCATTTTGTAATCTATAAATAGGTAATGTAGATAGTAAGATAGAAGGAGATAGTAATGTAGTACATCTATGTGATGTATGAATGGAAGCTTAGTGCTAGTAATTGGATCTATGTGATCGGATGTATCCTAGAGTGCTCTGTGCATGAGATCAGAGAGCTAAGTGCAAGTTGTTATAGTCTGATGTTGAAGAGCAAGGAAGAAGGATCTAGTGAGCTGTTCAGATCTTCTGTCTTGTGCAAAGTAAGGGTCATTAGAGCTCTGTGTTGTAACTGCTTGACCAAGATAATATAAAGAAGACTTTGTGAACGTAGCCCCAAGGTGGGGGTGAACCACGGTAACTGTGTGTATAGTGTTTTGTGCTTCACTCTTATGTATTTATCTCTTTCTTGGCTAAGTGCTTGATGTGATTAAGTAGACCTAGTTATGCTCTGTGTTGTTGATGAATGAATGAACATTAGATCTGATATATGAGATGCTTAGTGCTTGATCTATTGAATCTAACCTATGTTTCTGTGGATAAGTACTGAATCATTCTTAGTATAGTATTCACTGCGATTCTCTGTTCCTTCAGCAAAGTATATTAATGAATGTATGTTAAGGAATAACTGATGCTAAGTGCGCTGAAAGAAAGATAATCACAGATCTGTATCCCAGCTAAGGTTGCAGACACCTGAGTCTTGCAACCACCCCTGCCTCTACCTCGGGTGAGACTTCATATTCTTTGCAGGTGTTGCCGAAAGGGCTGGTAGTTAGGGATTTATTGGTGCGCTCTTGAGCGTTGAACCCTGGGTCTGCCCCTGTGCCAACAAATGGTTCCGATGCCGAGACCTGGAACTGTGATTGCTGGGAACTGAAGAAGAAGAAACTTTGCATGAAATAAGCTTTGTTTGTAGATCTGTTTCTCTAGTGCGCATCTTTATGTTTGACCTGTGAAGCTTTGTGCCAAGAAAAGAGGTCAGATTTGAAGAAAGAGAGGTCATATATGAAGAAAAGAAGTCATATCTATGAATAAAAAAGTAAGATCTGTAAGCTCTATGCCTTGATAAAGGTAATAATAGTTAAAAGTCTTAGATCTGGAAGCTTTGTGCTCTGCAGAAGTAAAATAAGTGAAATTTTTTGTTTCTAAAGCATGGATCTAGGTATGTTTGATAAATTTTGTCCTAGCTTCAAAACTAGGGCATTAATAGATGAAATAAAGCTTGATATGAATAGATCTGATAAGTATAGCGATAGATATGTTATACCTATGCATCAAAAGAATGTCTAGACTAATAAGTGGATGCAGGATCCTAGAAAACAAAATTTGCAAGATAGCCACCATGATCCTGGTGTGTAGTACAGAAGGTGTTGGGGAACATCTAAACGGACAAGAATATTAACCCTCTGTTATAGTTGCAGATGACCGGGACATCTTGCTAAAGAATGCTCTGTAAGAAGACCTAGTTGCCTCTGTTGTAAGGCTATGGACCATGAAGTATTGGATTTCCCTAGAATGATTGCTAGGCTTGATGATCCAGGTGGATATCGGTGGCCACCCACCTTTTCCAAATGGCTCAAAACGGCTTTCTGGCAATTTTGGCAATTTACTATTTTTAGCAGGTTTTAACTTTCGGGGCCATTTTGAGGGTCCAAATGAAGGTTTTTCGATATCGAGGTTCTCAATTATAGCCAAATTCATAATTTATCCCCCAAAATGAATCTCCTCGGCGATACCTTTCCAACGAGCTATCACACGCCTAAAACGGAGATCATATGCAAAAGTTACGACCCCGGGAAGTTGATGTACTCACTTACCCAAACGGGGCCCACATGACTTTTGGTGCTTCATCTCCTAGGGATAGGTTTTTGGATGTCTAGGACTTTTGGCATTCCTGTTTATTGTAAAAATTCCTTCAGGGCCTCATTGTAATCATCTTCTTGCGAATCCGAGTAGCCGTCACATCTCTTCTCAGAGATAAGCTCCCACCATTCTAGCGAGTCTTCCACTCTGTATTTTTACAGTCTCTGTACATTTCTTTCATTAATAGAAATCATGTATTACTGTATATCTGTGACTCTTGTTTATTTCCGCTATATCTCTATTATATTTTTGTCTCTCTTGTAATATCTCTAAATATGTATGTGCTATATCTCCACTCTCATTTCGTGCTGAAAATAATCTGGATCAGTGGTATCAGAGCAGGTTGCTCTTGATCGTTTTTCAGTGCATGTCCCCGACGAGGTATGAGTATAGCAAGTTGGGTCTCGAGCTTGTCTCTCTTGAGGACAATCGCTCTCGCACACCCAAGAAACCCTCAATGGCGGAAGAAAAGAAAAATGATGGAGCAGATGATCCTATCAGTCTATTGCTTGAGCAAGCTCTCACGCGACAGAGGGACGAAATGATGGAGAATTTTTCCCACATCCTTCATCGCCTTTCGATAGAATCAGGCGCATCTTCATCAAGCGGCCACTTTGGAGGAACCTCACCTTTCAAGGTACAGGTTAATTTTGATATTCCTGTATTTGAAGGTCAAATAGATGCAGATGCCCTAGATAAATGGTTAAATCTGCTAGAAGGTTATTTCT
>ML777511.1:128397-164205 GCA_009831015.1 Picea engelmannii
CTCCTTAAGGCTCTCCCCCATGTCAAACATTGGTGGGAAACTTACTGGGAGCAGAGTTCCACAGAGGAGTCTAGAATATATGGGGCCGAGCCCACTTGGGATTTTTTTGTGGATGCGGTAAAGGAACAATATTACCCTGTTGGAAAATATGAGGACCAGTACATGAGATGGACCACACTGCGGCAAGAGAGGGGCCAAGCAGTTATGGAGTTCACCAATACCTTCCATACCTTGCGCACAAAGCTGGGTATCAAAGACTCCGAGCGACATTTGGTTCTGAAATACCGTGGGGCTCTACACAGATACATCCAGACTGAAATGGATTTTCTAGACATCTCATCACTCGGTGTTGCTTATCGATATGCTGTTAAAATTGAGCAGAAATTTAAGCACTAGAACAAACGAGAATTTGGGTCTACAAATCCGCAATAACCAAAGTATGACAAAGACAACCCTAACAAACAGTCTCCCGAAAACCAGTCCAAGACACAGGAAAAGAAGGGTCACGGGAAGACAAAGAAGGAAACCGGAAAATGGTGCGATTTCCACAAAATCCCCTGGCACAACACCGATGAATGTCGCTCAAAACAGTCATTGGTGGTCGAGATCAAAGACAAAGAGCCAAACCCTGATTCAGAATCTGATTCTGAAAATAATGGTAAAGGACAAATCATTGACGCAGATCCCACTGCTATTGTCGCGACCGCAACAATTCAACCAGAAGAACCAACAGATCCTGAAGAGGGGGAGCACCTTTTTCATTCACAGATGTGGGTGAAGGGGACCCCGCTGCATTTTATTGTTGATAGCGGAAGCAAGAAGAACCTCATCTCAGCAGAGGTCGTCAAATAGTTGGGATTTTCGACAATGCCACACCCACAGCCATACAACATCAGGTGGCTTCGGCAAGGAAGAGATATCCGTGTCAACCAAGAGTATCGATTGTCATACGGCATCCAACCCTTCAAGGATGAGGTATTATGTGATGTTGTCCCACTAGATGTATGTGATGTTCTCTTGGGCCAACCATATATGTGGAGACGCCATGTTATTTATGAGTCTCGACCCCGTAGTGTCATTGTTACTTTGGGGGGTCATCTCTACAGAATACCAGAGGTAGTTCCGACTGCTATTCCATCTAAAAAGTGCTGCAAGGTAGTATCTCATACCGCAAAATTCAGCTTCTTCACAATCTGTTCAAAAGGAGAACAAAAGGACACTGCAACCACTACAACCTTGCCCCAAGCACCTTCTATCCAACAAAAGCAGGTCGACAAGGCTGCAACAAAGTGAAAATATTCCTTCTGCACATCATCCTCTCATGTATCTCGACTTGTTGAGCATCCTCAACCGCAACAGGTTCGTGACAGATTTCCACAAACTGAGCAGCACGACGTCTCCAGCAAGACAAGTAGCTCACCAAGATGCAGATTCAACAAATGCTTTTCCCTCTCCCTCGGGAACTCAACGCAATGGAGACCATTGCTTCCTAAGGAGGGAATATTGATCTAGGTGGATATCGATGGCCACCCACCTTTTCCAAATGGCTCAAAACGACTTTCTGGCAATTTTGGCAGTTTACTATTTTTAGCAGGTTTTAACTTCCAGGGCCATTTTGAGGGTCCAAATGAAGGTTTTTCGAGATCAAGGTTCTCAATGATATACAAAGGCATGATTGAGCCACCAAAATGAATATCCTCGACGATACCTTTCCAACGAGCTATCAGACGTCTAAAACGGAGATCGTATGCAAAAGTTACGACCCCGGGAAGTTGATGTACTCACTTACCCAAACGGGGCCCACATGACTTTTGGTGCTTCATCTCCTAGGGTTAGGTTTTTGGATGTCTAGGACTTTTGACATTCCTGTTTATTGTAAAAAGGCCTTCAGAGCCTCATTATAATCATCTTCTTGCGAATGCGAGTAGCCGTCACATCTCTTCTTAGAGATAAGTTGCCACCATTCTAGCGAGTCTTCCACTCTGTATTTTTACAGTCTTTGTACATTTCATTCATTAATAGAAATCGTGTATTACTGTATATCTGTGACTCTTGTTTATTTCCGCTATATCTTTGTTATATTGTTGTCTCTCTTGCAATATCTCTAAATATTTATGTGCTATATCTCCACTCTCATTTCGTGCTGAAAATAATCCGGATCACTTGAGAAGATGAATATGGAACAAGCAAACCCTGAGGGAGATCAAGAGACCAAGATTATATAAGAAACCTAGAAAGAAACATAAAATATATTTCTATAGATGAAAGATATCTTGAATGACCACCGACATGTTAGGCTATCAGAGATCTTCAAAGAAAAGGAGCAAATCAAAGAAAGAATAGGGGACTTTGACATTGACTGTACTATTGATGAAGAACCGCAAGTGAAAATTATGCCAGAAAGAACTTGGGAAGCTATAGGGAAGCCTGCCATGATCCCTTCCCTAGGAGGAACAAGTTTCTTCAGAGGAAATCTAGTAAACCTATGTGGAAGGCTCGACCGGATACCTATGACTGTCAATGGAACTTCGACAGAGGAAGACTTTGAGATCATTAAATTTTTTGAAGACAATGCCCCATTTACCATGCTCATAGGAAAACCCTAGATTGATAGAGAACAGGCTAGACGAAGAGAAGAAGAGAAAGTTTTGGAACATAAGAAGCAAGAGTTAAAAGACTTTATGACTAGAAGGATCACGCACTTGATTAAAGAACAAAAGAGTAGATCATGGATATTTAATATTAGTACCTCTGATGTCGAAAGAACACTTGAGGATCCGAAGAAGATCGAGTTACCTATTTTTGATACAGAAGAAGTATTATCAAGGAACCCTAAGAAAGAATTTCAGCAGTGCGAAGTAACTAAGACCACAGAATATAAACATCAGAATGGTAAAAGCATTACTGAGACGAAACTCACTGGGAAGAAGGCTAGGAAGTTAAGAAAGAAAAGGGCTAATACTATAAGGCTACAAGAGGTTCTAGAGGACACTTCGCAGTAAGAAGAATTGCATAGTTGGAGCTTCACCGAGATATTAGAACAACGACATAGAATACTTTGCCAGGATGAAACAATATAGCCGTTGGAACCGATATACCCGTTCGACCGCCACTCTGAATGGATCAAAAAGTAGTTATGGGGTACCACTAGATCCTTGGATAGCACCAGATCGGATAGAACATAGTTAATAAAGGCCCCATGTCCGTTGCAAGCAGACCATTGTTGAGATTGCCTACTTAACTTGTCGCGCCATGCACCGAGAAAAATTTTTGCTAATTGAGAATCTGAGCATGAACCCTGAGATTTACTTACCCTGATATCATTGCCTTACTATTCGTTGTCGTCTCTTAATTCCTTTTGCACCTAAGCCAACTGACCCAAGCTTGTATGTCGAACGAGCTCAACGCTGCTGAGAAAATTGTTGAAGAAGTTCTAATTGATTTAATGACTGAGAGAGTCATGTCAGAACAAAGAATTTCTACAGGTGTATAAGCATCGTCCTCAGGCATACTACCAACTTCCCCCTCCACTGCTCGAGTAGGATCATCCCGACCACCTTCAGAAAGATGATATAAGATAAGAAATGACTTCGCCACTATGAAGATGATCCCAAGCATATTGCCTAAATATATCCCACCACTAAGCAGACCAGTGAATCGAGACTCTATACCTAGAGACTTCGACTATGTTGTAGTCACTGCGTACCTCCTGAAAGGGGTGTGCATAGTTCATGCTGACTAGGAGAAGATCACCACGCTAAAATTCAGTGATTTTAACCTTGGAGATCGCAAGGTATATAGTATGCTATCCCTACACAAGTATTTGACTATTACAAAAGGAAATAACCCCAAGATTGTGCTGCAGCAATGGACCCATAACCTTGCACAATCAATCCTCATCAATGTAATGAAGATTCCACATTTCGGGAGGCATCAAGAAGTAAATTTTTGTGTTCGACTGTTGTTGTCCTGCTACCACGAAGGATAGCTATGGTTGGATTGGCGCATCACTGTGGATCCGATTCTGGTCAATTGGATCACTGGGCTAAGCATGTAGGGCCCTAACCCGCAGGACTTTTACCCTGGAAAGACCGCAGATCGTGCTCTCACTCAACGAATAAAAGACACATATGGCGATCTAGAGAAAGGCACGTGAGGTTACAAGGTAGCCTCCATTGAGAATGCATCAATACGCTTTGGTTTCCAGCTGATTGCAGGCAAGTTAGTCCGAAAAAACAGACCTACACAGGTGACCGGATTTGTAGTTGACCTCGCAGGGAAGTGCACGGGGGGACTACAAATGAATTGGGTGAAATACCTTATAAATCAACTAGAGAATAATTGTAGACAAGCGCAGGACCAAGGGTATGAGTTCCACTTTAGCTGGTTCCTCATAATCATCACCTTCATCGCGTGGGAACCACCCGATGGAGCCACGTTTTCGGAGATCGAACCCTTCGAACCCCTGGCTACGAAGTTTTGTACGTTGTGGTACTCCAACGACATGAACAAATAGTGGCATTCCAATGTCATCTTCCATGCATACTACACTCAGTTGAGGAATTCCATTCAGTCTACACCACGCATTACACCCAACACTCTTCATAGGTTTCAACCTTTGATGAAATTCAACGTAGATCATCACTTCACCTACATCACAAGGTGCGCAGACTAGCACAAAAAACAACTCCAGTAATATTACAAGCTGATAAAAGATGACCTGGAGGAGATTACCAAGGAATGGTTGGCAGACCTCCTTGTTGCAGTAGACCCCGCAGAGATGTCCAACGTAGATATCCCTGAAGCTATGCTGGATACACCAGGACCGTGCAAGACTAAGAAGGATGTGGCAGTTCAAGATATCCATGGCACATCCACAAAGACTACTTCACTCTCACCTGCGAAGGGAGGTGATGATGAAGAACTAGGGGGCAGAAAAGTTGAATAGAGCAAAGGCGAGGTTACCCCGCCTAGGGACGAGGCAGATCCCTCCAAGAAAATGAAGATTACCCCACTGAGGCCCTCATCTAGAAAGAAAACTAAGGCCACTTGGAACACGCTTAAGACTACGCTTACCCCGGATGATTTTGACTTCTTAATTTTCGTGCTGAATGATGTTTTATTAGAGCTCACAGAAAAGAAAGAAGCAAAGTAGGAGGAACTATTCCGCTGGATCACAAGCAAATTCAAATAAGTGCAGTAGGCACTTCATTCCATCCAAGTAGTTTTGACGACACCGTTAACAATGGAAATATCAGGAACAAGTGATGAGCCCACACAATTACACCAGATCGTCGAGAAAGTCGAAGCTTGCCTTCGATGAGCTGAAGAAGACATAGTGAAAGCCACCCGGGCTTTGGCACAAGCACAGAGCACACATGAAGAGAAACGGAGAAAGGCAGAACAGGAACAACTTGACTTACAAGCCAAATGGGAGGAGGAAAAAGCCCAATTACAGTAGAGCAAGGACCAGTTGCTAGCAGAGCAACTTGAAACACAAGAAAGAGTTCACAAGGCACTGTGCTCTATGATGATCATAGAAGTGAAGATGGAAGATCGTCTTCCACAGCAGGTGACCCAACTGGAAGCAGTAATCCAACAACATCAACAATGCATCACGGATATGGAGCTCTGCACCGTGCCTGAGACAGCCCAAGAGATAAGAGATCTAAGAGACGCCACTGCTCGAAGCGTAGTCGACTGATTAAAAACTTTGGCTTCGGAACGTAGGAATCTAAGCATCAGCATTGATTCAGAAGCACCTAGACCTATGAAACCCTCGCAGAGAATCTAGAAATGCAGACACTGGAGGCACAGCTCCACGAAGCAAAGCATCATGCAGATGTGCTACAAGTGCAGCTAAATTCCGTGACCCCAGTCGAAAGAATGAAGAGGTTCGCAGAGAAACACACATCCCAACAAAAAGTACACACGCTACAAAGTAAAGTAATGGACGTCTCTCAACGACTGCAACCACTCCAAGAGAAGGCATGCCAACTGTTCGTCGAACTTTAAAGCCAGGGAGCTGAACTCGAACAGGGTGTCACCACTACAGAACAATTCCTGGAAGGACTACTCAATGACACAGTAATCCAGGAATTTATTGAACAAGAGGTTGTCTCACTACAGCAGGTTAAAGCCGCTCGAGCCAAGATCGAGGCGTTCGAAGCGGAATTGGTTAGACCTGAGCAACTCGGGACGAGTTACAGGTGAGTGTTGGGGACCTATTGGCCCTTGACCAAGTTTAAGAGTACTTGGCCATACTTGACCACTTTTGGGACTGCGACAGCTTGCCAAGGAAGGAGCGCAACGCAAAGTAGAAAATAAGGAAGCAAGACCTATTTTGGGGTCCATTTTAGGGTTTTTGGGTTGATGTAACGGGAAAGGGATGTCAGCCCGTGGGTTTACCCACGTTTAGGCCCATTTTGTAATCTATAAATAGGCAATGTAGATAGTAAGATAGGAGGAGATAGTAATGTAGTACATCTATGTTATGTATGAATGGAAGCTTAGTGCTAGTAATTGGATCTATGTGATCGGATGTATCCTAGAGTGCTCTGTGCATGAGATCAGAGAGGTAAGTGTAGGTTGTTATAGTCTGATGCTGAAGAGCAAGGAAGAAGGATCTAGCGAGTTGTGCAGATCTTTTGTCCTGTGCAGAGTAAGGGTCATTAGATCTCTGTGTTGTAACTTCTTGACCAAGATAATATAAAGAAGACTTTGTGGACGTAGCCCCAGGGTGGGGGTGAACCACGGTAACTGTGTGTATAGTGTTTTGTGCTTCGCTCTTATGTATTTATCTCTTTCTTGGCTAAGTGCTTTATGTGATTAAGTAGACCTAGTTATGTTATGTGTTGTTGATGAATGAATGAACATTAGATCTGATATATGAGATGCTTAGTGCTTGATCTGTTGAATCTAACCTATATTTCTATGGATAAGTACTGAATCATTCTTAGTATAGTATTCACTACGATTCTTTGTGCCTTCTTCAAAGTATATTAATGAATGTATGTTAAGGAATAACTGATGTTAAGTGTGTTGAAAGAAAGATAATCACAGATCTGTGTCCCAGCTAAGGTTGCAGACACCTGAGTCTTGCAAACACCCCTGCCTCTACCTCGGGTGAGACATCATCTACTTCGCAAGTGTTTCTGAAAGGGTCGGTAGTTAGGGCTTTGTTGGTGCTCTCTTGAGCATTGAACCTTGGTTCTGCCCCTGTTCCAACAAAGGAAGTGGGCGATGATTTTGGTTCTTCATGGGGGTGTGGAGGGTGGCCATTATTTTATGACCGAGCTTGCACAATTGTGGCATCAAATGCCACAGATCATACTCCAGTTCCCCTATAGTGGGGTGGATTTCTGGGATGACCCAGAGACTGTGCTACCCCTTGGAAAGGTGTTCGATTGTAGTGGTATGGTGATATATTTGATGTTTTGATCATTTTAGATAGTATAGCATATTATTTATGTATGGATAGATGTTGATGCTGTCACTTGTTTGTTGTGTGTGCAGATTTGGGACCTCACGGGCGGGAGGTTGAGATGGTCAGAGCATCAGCTCGTCAGGAGCCTATGAGACCACCATGGGGGGAGCCAGAGGTAGGGGATAGATGATGATGGAATGAGGGTGGTGAGAGGCCAGCCGATGATGAGAGAGAAGGTAGGAGATGTCATTTTGATGATTCGGGTGCAGGTCTATCACATGCTCCTCCGACGGGGGCCAGGGGAGAGTTCGAGGATTTTCGCCACTGATTGGAGGAAATACTATAGGAAGTGGCCAAAGTTATGTGGGTGTGTATCTAGGAAGAGGGATTCATGGAGCAGTGTGAGGTCCTTCAGGCGGAGTCAAAAACCTTGATCTGCAGAGCAGTTGTAGCGGGGGTGACTATGACTGGGCGACTTCCGCCAAGACCTAAGGGACCCCTAGCTGGTGGGGCACCTCCTCTAGAGAGAGGACCAGGTGGTGGAGCCCTAGAGGTGCCATGAGTGCCTCTAGTATGTGTAGTTATGTATTTATATAGGCTTGCGAGCCCATTTTGTATATGGTGTTGTGACACAGATTTTGTATTTATAGGGGTGAGGTGGTTCACCTACCTACGGATATTGTACATGTACTATTTTTTGTAAACATTGATGGCACATTTGATCTATATATATATATATGGATATACATTTTTGGATCCTTTTGATGTTCACATGTGTTGATGTTTGTGTTTATGATGTCTAATTTATATGTTGTGACGGACTTTTGATAGGTTATGTATGTGTAATGGTAACTTGATGTGATAAATTCCAATCTAACACTAGCTTAACAATATTATCTTCTATTTGATTGCATTGTCTTGGGATATGTGTAAATGTGATTGTTACACATTATTTTCGTCATCCCTATGATCGTTAATGATGTAAACCTATCTGTTGCCTTTAGAGGGGTTAGTGGCCTAAGTTCCTGAAGAAAGAAGAGAGAAGAACTTTTCCAAAGAAAAGAAGTTGCATTCTCCTTTGGAAAAACCCTATTAAAGAAGTTCACAGGTTGCTTATATCCTAGGGTGCGAGAATGACCCATTCTCGCAGGCTGCCTTCAACTAGGGTGCGAACTTCTCACACTATGATACATAGCTAGGGTGCGAACTTGATTTCAAGCTCGTTAAAAAATGAAACCACTTACGAGGATAGTTTTTTCGTCTTTGTGGAAACCTCGTTAAAAAATGAACCATAGGTTACGAGCATAGTTCTTTTTTTGTGTCAAGCTCGTTAAAAAATGAAATAGTTTCCCCCCTCTCTGTTTGAGTCAAGTCCTTCGTCTAGTATTTGAAGCTTCATTTCCTCCGCCTTTGTCGTTGGATGAAATGAATCTTGGGGGGCAATACTTCCATCCTTTGGACTTCATGCTGAAGTAGAGCCACTAGTTTCTTAAGTTGGGGGCTAAGTACCAACCTTCCATGTGTTATGCATTGGAAAGTCACAAGCATAGTTTTATATGGTTCAAGCTTGTGTAAAAATGAAACCACTTACCTCAAGCATAGTTTCCTCTGGTTCAAGCTTGTGTAAAAGTGAAACCCGGTTCAAGCATAGTTTTGTTTAGTTTTTAAGCTTGTGTAAAAATAAAATCTATCCCAAGCATAGTTTTGTTTTGTTTTAAAGCTTGCGTAAAAATGAAAACAATCCCGAGCTTAGTCTTTGTTCTTTCTCATGCTTGTAAATACATGAGAATAAGTTACCGAGCTTAGTCTTTGTTCTTTCTCATGCTCGTAAATAAGTGAGAATGTAACTGAGTATACTTTTACCACTTTTTTAGACTCGTAAAGGTTATACGAAAAAGGAACCCCCTGGAGTTCCCTTTAAGCTCTTTTCAGACTCTCTAAACATGAAAAGATTGACGAGCGATCTTGTTATTTTCACGCTCGTTAAAGTATTTGAAGAAAATGTCTATTAAATGATAGTTTATCTCTTTTTCAGTCTCATTAGACTACTTTACGAAAAAGGAACTGAGAGAGTTCTCTTTTAAGTGTTTTTCCAGACTCTATAATCATGAAAAACCTTCGAGTTTTCTATCCTTGGACTCGTTAAATAAACATCGAAAGACCCACAATGGGACAGAACCACTCCTTCCTAAGGTTCGTTAAACATAATTCGAGGGACTCATCTGAAGGATGAGCTTAAATTGACAAGCATATGTTATCCTCCTCAATCTTGCGTAAAAATAAAGAGGTACTTGCCATAAATGGTGGGGGGGGAATTGGGAAAGAAATGTATCTAAACCTGTATTCTGTGGAAGAGTCTCTTTTGAACATGACACCCTTTCACTCGCCTTGTGTCTAGGTTGGAAAATCCGCTCATCTCTTGGTCATACTCCTTTATAAGATTACAAATTGGTCTATGATCCATGTTGTTGAGTCATTATTTTCCAAGACAGTTGTTGTGTCATCAATATGTTCAAAAAGATGTCCAACCTGAAAAGCCTTCTATTGTGTCGGCCATTTCTACAGTCTTTAAGCCTTCTATTGTGTCGTCCATCCCTGAGTCAGTCCTGAATCACTTGTTACTCTGATCTACATCAAATCTTGTTACTTGTTTCATGTCATTGATGTGGGATACATTAAGGCCCTCCTGTGACGAGTCTTTTCCTGTCGACTTCAACTCATTATCCAGGAATTAGACTTAGAAACTAATTGGTACCTTGGAACTTGCATGCCTTAATGGTAGGTTTCCTTGCTTTCGACAGTGGGTTTTCATTATTGACCCCTAATCGGGAGATTCCACCAAGTGTTTGACTTCAGCTCATTTATTCACATTCGTTGGATTGTACTAGTGTACCTTGGGATTCATTGATATTAATGGTGATTTCCCTCGCACTTGTTAATGGTATACACTAATGACCGGTAATCAAGTGGTTTCTACCATGTTCGACTTCAGCACATGTATTCACATGGTTAGATTCATACTATAGAGTGGCGGAGATGAAGACCCTGGATATTTTCTTACAGATCCAAGTTGCGTTGGAGTATATTCAGTATACTATTGCATAGATCCACATTGGATGTCTCGTGGCTATGTTCAAATTTGAGTTTTTAACACATAGATCCATAGTGTATTTTTGGTGGCTATGTTCAGATTTGAGTCATATTGGCATGGATCCACAGTGTATGTTTGGTGGCCATGACCTTTCTTACTTGACATGGATCTTCGCATGTCGGCATTTATGCTTTGAGTCATTTGTATTATGAGTATGGGAATGCCTACCTCAGTGATGATATATTATTGTACTGTATTTCCTTGTTTGTTGGCAGGTTCCCGACCGACTGTTCCTTGTTCCCTATACACACTCGACAAAGTATTTCAGCTATCACTCTATTCTAACTTCATACTTTGGGGTCTCTCTGTTACACATTATTTTTGTCATCCCTATGATCGTTAATGATGTAAACCTATATGTTGCCTTCAGAGGGGTCAGTGGCCTAAGTTCCTGAAGAAAGAAGAGAGAAGAACTTTTCCTGAGAAAAGAAGTTGCATTCTCCTTTGGAAAAACCCTATTAAAGAAGTTCGCAGGTTGCTTATATCCTAGGGTGCGAGAATGACCCATTCTCGCAGGCTGCCTTCAACTAGGGTGAAAACTTCTCGCACTGTGCTACATAGCTAGGGTGCGAACTTCTCGCACTGTGCTACATAGCTAGGGTGCGAACTTGTTCTCAAGATTGGAAAAAGATGAAGTCTCGATGGTTCTAGAAGGGAATCTTCTAGAGAATGGGTTGGCATTCGAATGGTTATCATTCTACTGGTTTCCCTGATATTGTGGGATCATTCTCATCCAAGTAACCATCTCATCCTCTCCTATATATTAATGGGATTCTCATGGAAAATGTTAAGTAAGATTAATTGGAGAATTGGTGAAGGAATTGTGTGAAGGACCTAGCTTGAACAGGAGCTTGGAGACTCTAGCAAGTCTATCAAGAGGAGTCGGATCTTCTTCATGCAAGGATCGAGCAAGTGTGTGTGTTGGAACCAAGAGTCACCGAAAGGAATCTTGCGACATCAAGGCGATCAGGTTGTATCTTCTACTTTCGATTAATATAATACAGCGGCATGTCATTTTCCCATAAAGTCAATCTTACTTTATTGTGTAATTCCTTGATCATACACATAAGTTGATGATTGAATATATTTTGCTATCTTCACTTTGGTTGGTTTGTGTTGTCTTGGTCTTGACCTCAGGAGAGCATCGAAGCGAAGCAGGAGCAACAGAGACCCTAGGAAGCGATACAAAGGTATGTCACTTGTTCCTCCCTACTAGCTAATTCAATGGTCATAACTTAGGGAAAGAGTCATGTCCTGTCTTGTTTTGTTCTAGATCTAGGTGGATCTAGGGAGATCTGTTAGTGTTCGCACCTACCGATTAGTCCAAATAACAGTGATTGAATAAAAATGTCGAGATAAAATTCTAACTTGCAAGTATTTGTAGAAGAGGCAAGGTTCACGGACACGGTACACATTGTTGAGCTGGAGGACAATGAGTTGGGAATTGAGTAAGACGCTAAGGTGATGAACACGGCGGTGATTGGACTCGGCAAGGAGGCCAATGACGACTATGTATTCACCTTGGTTGTTGGTTGTGGAGCCCATGCATATGCCGCTGGAGTGGAGCAGTTCATGTGAGGGGATATAAAGGGCCCAAGCAGCCAAAGCGAGATTCTGTGTCCAACAGCTAGCTCTGTCGGCGTAACTGATGTGGTAGGCTGATGGAGGAGGCATATTTCAATAACAAAAATGATATATTAGAGGTAAGGCATGGAGGAAAAGAAGATTAAAAACTCTACAAAAAGTGTGCAAAAAGAAAAATCCTAGTGTAGAATGGCTACGCTCAAGCATAAAATTTCTTTAAGTACAACCCGTTGATGAGTTCTTTGAGAGGGTGACCTTTGGGAGAGGCCAGGATGTATGCACATTTAATGAGGAAATGTTGGATGATGTAAGGTCCATGCCATAATGACTAGAATTTTCCATGGCCGAGGGTATCGTACGTGATATCGTACGCAAGGATGAGGTCACCTTTGTTTAATGATCGAAGGTTGACATGGCGATCAAAGGTGTCCTTCAACCATTTTTTGGTTGCTTCATTGTTCTGTAATGAAGACCGACGATCTTCATCCAACGATTCTAATTTTAGCAAACGTTGCTCCATTGGAGCAGTGTCGGGTAATAGCTCAATAGAGGTGTGCAAGGTGGGGATTTCACACTCGATGGAGAGAGTGGCCTCGACGCCATGGACAAGATGAAATGGTGTGAAACCAGTGGCAGTTTTAACTTCCATGCAATATGCCCATAGTGAGGAAAACAAAATATGGTGCCAATTGGTTTTATGTTTGTTAACCGTACGCTGCAACATGGTTTTGAGGACCTTGTTGACCACCTCTACCTATCCATTGGACTAAGGGTAGTATGGAGAGGTGAATTCGTGGGAGAAGCCTAACCTGGAGGAGAGTTCGACGAAAATATCATTCTCGAAGTGTTTCCCATGATCAAAGACTAACTGTAGTGGGACTCCAAAGAGAAAGATGACGTGGTTAAAGAAAAAATACGCTGCAGTGTCAGCGGTGTTGTTGAAGGTGGGCATGGTGTTACAGGAGAATCCCCCTATGGACAAGTGTATTTCCTCTTGGATACTAGACCCCTATGACCAATACAGAAAAGTGTTATTGTGGACACTGACTTTCCTTTGCATGAAGCTAAACTATTCAAAGAAGAAGAAGGAAGAAGGGTTAATACCTTTTACCAACGTTTGAACTTGCTTGATCCAGGATGATCTTGATCTCTAAGTTCTTCAGAAGGTCCTGAAATACAATGAGCAACAAAAACGAGACATACTTCCTACTCTACCATGATTAGCTTCATAATGGATCTATGAAAGAAACAAGTTCATGAAATGTACACAAACTTTAAAGGGAACAGGCCAAGCATAGATTTATATTAATGAAAATAAAGTGAGATTCTTACAACCATGGATGTAGGTGTAGCAGCTTCACCAATCTCTCTTTGTCCAGACCCTTGCTCAAATAATCCACACACAGAATGTTGATGCTTCAATGATATCTCCCTTATGAGATCATAAGTTTGATACTTCACAATGTCTCCATATCAATACCACTCATGAGATCATAAGTTTGGTATCTCTCAATCTCTATATGTGCTTTTACCATGAGAGGGCCTCCTTATATAAGCTTGGAGAGACCCAACCACCTTAGAGATTCTTGGGATAGGTTGAGGATATTTCTCCTTCAGTTGTGGATCCTCCCTAAGATCGAGCCTTGACCTCAGATTCGAATCCAACTAATTTCCAAGATAAGGGGGATATTTCCCTAATTCTCCTCAACAACCCAAAATTTGCTCAAATAGGCTAGCCCTCCCCCAAAAGGGTGTACAGAGCACTGTAAATCTCCCCCAAAGAAGGCTATGGAGCATCAATGCTCCCTAACAGTGTATAGGGGAGTGTTTCCTTCCAAAATTTATTTTTGAGTGGTTTTCTTCATGGAAAATGATTTGTACTCCTCATTGGATGATTTCTCCTTCTTAAACCAGTCTTTGAAGGTGTCTTAAATGTCCTGATGATGTCGTTAGAGAAATGACATAGGAAATATGGCAGTATGATGTTTGTAACACTTGCGACCAACATGTGACACTTGAAACACTTGAAATGATGACAATAGGTCATCATTGAAGTGAGTAATTTTGAGGTGTAACACATGGCTTCAGCCCACTTGGTGAAATAATCGACTGCCACTGATCAAAATCTGGACCAGGGGGCAAAAATTTGCTCAATTTTCAAAGTGCTCGGAATGCGACGAAACCTGTGCCATTGCGTCCGTCTCGTCTTCCTGATTCTGGTGGTATATTTACTTTCTCAAATGGAGTCCGTATGAAGAAGTTATCGAGATCTGTTCGCCGAGCCAAACAGGGAAAAATTTTATGCTGACTGTACCTGTCCGTACAGTGCATACAGTGGTGACATGGCAAGCCATACAGTCCGTACGATGACTGTACAGCGCTGACGTGGCAGGCATTTACTGGTTAATATTTGGAAGAATGTGGTATTGACACGTGGCATCATTTGGCGAATGATAGGGTGCCACGTGGCCCAATCAAGGGCTGCCACGTGGCACCCCGATTTTTTACTATTTGGTGTTGGGTTCAAAAGTTTTGGGGTCGACCGGATTTGAACCGGTGACCTCCCCCACTATCCAACTCTTTATCAAATCTCCGCTAGCCAACGTACCGTCGTTTATGCCTTGTAATGGAAACGGATTTCATTGTATTTATTGTTGCATATTATATTATACGGAAAAGGGCGCGGGCCGGGGCTTAAGCCCCGACCCATGGTTCTATGGTATTACATGTGACCATTTTAAACATTTGCGTGCGGGAGGATTTTTACAATGTAAAACCCATGGTTTTATACCATAATATATAGTCATATGTTATAAACATATGCGCGCGCATATAATGTAATGTTTGGCGCGTTGTTTTAAACCAAAGTTTTGGCAATTAATATATATTACAATGTGGTGCGCGCGTTTGTAACCAAGCCACGGTTTTATATGTTACACCATACGACCATGGAGCACGGGAGTTTTGTGGAGCTTAAGCCCGTGGTTACACAACCATTGTATGTGACCGTAACATTTGTTGTTTGCCCATAACGGTTGGCGCGGTTACGACGGTTCTAACCACTTTCACTATAGCGCATGGTTTCATGAGCCATATGCCCGAGAGCTAGGCGGTTGGGGGCTGGAGGCACCCTAACCGTCCTACAGTTTGCACGGTTATTCGGAACCGCTCGATGTTGGGTTTAAATGCACGTTTTGGAGCATGTTCTAGGTTAAGGCACACAGAGGTGCGTTCTGTAGAGCCAGTTCCAGCAAAGTTGAAGGAGGAAGATGGAGGAGGCCTAACTTCTTCATCGTTTGGCCATTTGAGGTGCCGTAAAAGCCCAGCCAGGGGTTTTTGGACGTGCTGGATCCATTGGTGCCATTTTCACAGCCATTTGAATACTTCTTCAGCAAGTTTTTCACCATTGAAGTTTCAGGAAGCTCCAGGGAACTTCAAGCCCTCTTTGATGGAGGACATGGTTTGGTGAGCCTATATTTGTTTTCTGTGATTGAATAATCATTTTTGGCTAATCGATATGCTCTGAACACATTGGGACAGGTTTAAGAGGCTGTTGAGGACTTTTATAGGTGTTTTTTCCAAAGAGAAGCTCAGGGAATCTTATGGCCACATGTAGAGGAGGTCATGCCCGGATGAGCCATGATCCGTTTTCAGAGTTGTATTAGTCATTTTTGGGGTTTTTATGTGTTCTGATCTCAATGGTGCAGTCGGTTTTTCTATTTGAGTTGAGCAGCAGCTTGTAAAAGAACTTTTGACAAATTAATCCCAGAGAGCCAAGTCCAGTATGGAGGCTCAAGGAGATGTAGCCCGGAGGGGGGTGAACTCCTTTATCATCTTGTTCTTGCTATGAGTTTGATGGTTGATTTGCTGCAAGTTGTGTTGCTGTGTATTTGTTTTAAGTACATACTTAACCATTTACAAGAAAAATTTCTTCATACATAAACATTTAAAGAAGAAGCATGAACTTAACACATAAGTTTATATTGCATATTTTTAACACATGAAGCAAGGTCCTGTAAAGTTTATTTTAATGAAGTAGGGGTGCTTTCATAGCATAACAAGTCAACCTTCTATTTTCATATCAGCCACAACAATGTATTTGTGTCCATTACTATATGGAGAGTTGAAAATCATGAAGTCTATGCCTCATTTGCAAAAGGGTCCGACAGTAATGACTGGGTGGAGAAGAGCGGGTGGTTCTCTTGCTTTGCTAGCATATAGCTGACATTTCTCACAACACTTCACAGGGTGGATGCAATCATGAAACAATGTGGGCCAAAAGTAGCCTGCTCGAATGATTTTCTGGGCATTGGATATCCCTGAGAGGTGGCCACCGCAGGCACCGTTGTGGTAGTCATTCAAGACTCTATCGGCTTCGTCGATAGTCAAACATCGATGACGTATGGTGTTGACCCCTCGTCGATATAAGATATCACCGATAACGAGGTAGAGAGGGGCTAGTGTTGAATACATCGATGATCATCTCAAGAAAGGTGATTTCCAAACTGTTGTGTTCGGAGGTAGACGAGGAGATCGTCGTACGAGGTGTCATCCGAGGGGATGTAAAAGAGATGTTCATCAGGGAAGTCTGTATTGACGGGAGAACTGGTAGTATTGGAAGGAAATGTCGTAATGATTTTGGCAAGGACGAGGGCTTTCTTTCTCTTAGGTGTTGAAAATTCAAGGTCGTACTCCTGAAGGCTGATGATCCATCGGGAAAATTTTCCATTAATTTTTCGGTGACTGAGCAAGTATTGCATGGGGTTGGAATCTGCTATGACCTTGGTCGTTTGAAGCAAGATGTAATGCTGCAGTTTCTGGACTGTGAGGATAACTGCAAGGGCGAGTTTCTCTTCGTGATTGTATTTCAAGGGTGGTCCTGAAAGGTTTTTACTAATGTAGTAAATTACATGCTCACGGTCATCATCCCCTAATTGGACGAGAACTCCTGCTACTGAGACAGATGAGGCCGATAAGTAGAGGATATAGTCACGATCATAGCCAGGTGGGATAATCAACGGGGCATTGGAGAGGGCCGCTTTAAGTTCATCGAAAGCGGTTTGGGCATGTTCATCCCATTGGAATGGGATATCGTGCCGTAAGAGGTGAAGTAAATTGTGTGCATGAGTGGCGTAATTGGGGACACAACAACATACAAAGTTAGATTTTCCTTGTAAGCTTTGCAGTTGGCATAAATTTCGAGGGGGGGGAATTTTTGTGATGGCTTGGACCTTGAGGGGGTCTACTGTGATGCCTTGTTGGGACATGATGAACCCAAGGAGGCATCCAACGGTGAGGCAGAATACGCACTTGAGAGGGTTCAAGTGGATATTGTACTGACGACACCTATGAAAGAAAGTGCATAAGTCATTGATATGTTGAGTGTGTTTCTTGGATCGAGTGGTGAGAGCACCCAAGTAGGCAGGGATGATTTGAGCCAGATCATGAAAAATGTATATCATGGTGCATTGGAAAGTGGCACCAATGTTCTTGAGGCCAAAATGCATGACGCGATATGCAAAAGTACCCCAAGGGGTAGTGAATGTGGTTTTGTATTGATCAACTGGGTGAATCTGAATTTGGTTGTAGCTAGAGAAACTATCCATTAAGGACAAAGCCTCATGTCCAGCACAATCATCGATATTTTTGTCGATAAAGAGCGTTGGAAAATTTTCTTTGGGACAAGTGTGATTGAGATCGTGAAAGTCTGTATAGACGCGGATAGTGCCCTATTTTTGTTAACTGGGATGGGGTTGGAGACCCATGATGTATATGTGATGGGGTATATGAACCCTTCAATGTGCAATTTGTCAATCTCGGCTTTAATGGATGTCGCTTTGGATGGGTGTAATGGACGTTGCTTTTGTTGTACAGGAGTAATATTAGGCCATGTGTCTATACGATGTTCGACAATAGAGGGATCAAGGCTGAGAATTTATGTGTATGACTGGGAAAAAATGTCTCGGTATTCATGGAAGAGAGCTTTGTAAGCTATGAGTTATTTGGGAGAGCATGCGGCACAGATGAGGATTTCCTCTATGATTCCAGCTTTGATGGAAATATCAATTTTGACGGTGGGGGAAATGTTGGACATGTTGCCTTCTTCAAAAGCGTCGAGGACAGGGATAGGATTATTGAACCAATCTATATGCCCTGAGGGGAGAAAATATTTGGTTTCGATTTCATATATGGGGTTTTGTTTTGGAAGCATAAAGGCTTCCTATGAAAGAAAGAGCACTCTGTGATGGAGCAGATCCCATGGGAAATCGAGGGTAGTTAATTCCTCGAGGATGTCTTCGTCGTAGTGGAACTATCGAGAATATAAGGGATCCAGGGGAGTAACATTGGTGACTGTCACCGTGTGATTATCTTTTGGTGAAGAGGTAGAGGGAATGCCACAAGGGGGTTGTGAGGGTTCGATCGACATAAACCAAACACAGAGATACTGTGGGTTGAAAATGGTAGTCGGGCGTAAAATTTTCAGGGGGAAATGAATTGGAGAATTGGGGGGATTTGGGGGAAAATTCTCCTCAAGACTATCTATGAACCATGGAGGAATAGGAAGTGCCTCAGGCTCAGGAGAAAATATATAAACCATATCAGGTGATGGATTAGGGGTAATCAATGTTTTTGCTGGTAATGGGGGGGGTGTAGGATTTTGAATAAAGGCCATTTGGCGATGCTTGTATTCAATGATCATAGGACATTGATATGTGAAAAGATCAAGTGATTCACATAGAGATAAAGTACATCTCATATGTTCATTGATGGAGGTTGCGACATAGTGGATGTCATTGACATGAGGTTGAGATGATACAGATGGAAGGGGTTCTTGTTGAAAGCTCTGGCGAACTGTCGTTAGTGTCTGTTGAAATTGAGGTAATGTTGGGAAATGGTGGGTGTAATGGCCATATGCTGAACAGATGGCACATGCGAATTTGGTTCGCAGTCCTTTGCTACCTGTATTAGGGGATGTAGTGGTAGTACTAGAGGAAGTGACGAGTGGTGTCATTGCCCGAGGGAGTTGAATTAAATTGCATACCTCGGGAAGAGACGGGCATTTATTGGTGGGGTGTATGTCTTTCTCACATAGTGCGCAAGGAGGCTAAACTCGTGGGGGGAGTGAAGTAGTGGGATATTTCTTCTTCCTTTTGCCCCTAGTTGCAGTAGTGGTGCTAGCGAGTGGGGGTGACGGTGGTGTGGTTGGAGTAAGTATTGGAATCTGCATTGGGATTCCTTCTATTTGGGGGGGGAGGGATGGTTGAGGGACCATTGGGGGTATATGTAGATACCATACTGGAATCACCAACACCATATTGGGAAGGGTAAGTGTTGCAGCTACTTGGAAAGCTTGTACACCCGGTGGGGGGTAAAAAAAGGGGATTTGAGTTATGGCTTAGGGGACTGTCTCCCAAACTGGGATGTGGCCCTAGGGGAGGGTGAAATCAGGAATGGGGGGAGTTGAAGAGTCCTCAAGGGATGCCTGAGGAAGGAGCTCTGTGACGAGTGGGATGTCATATAGTAAGGAAGCTTCTGTGGGAGGAAGGGTATCTCCAGTTTCTATTCCTTTGGATGAGATGACACATACTTGTGTCGAGGGATGTATGAGCGGTGGTGCTCCATGGTATGTCCCTAGTAAGGATGAGTCTTTGAAAATTCCAGGTCCCATCTTGATGAGTGAGTAGGCATCGAGATTAGTATGGACAAAGGGTAGGATATTATCGATGTTGGAGGAAGGGTTGGGATTGTAATGTGACACTTGGTCGATAGTGACGATCTTCCCGTTGTGGGGGAACATCATTGTGTGAAACACAGAAGAGGCCACAACTTTCGTCGCGTACATGTAGCTACGTCCGAACAAGATGTTGTAATCGAGAGGATCTTTGATAACTTCAATGTCAATGAGGATAGTCTTGTCCCCTAGATCAACAGGGACATTTTGAAAGAGCCCTTCAGGAGAGGATGGGAATCCATCATAAGCTCTAAGAGTGATGGCGGATGGTATAAGCTCGGGGGAGCCAAGTTTTTTCCATACAGTTTTGGACATGATTTATGTGGATGCACCTTCATCAATGATGCAGTGATGAACTGTAATGTTTCAAATTTTAACCGGTATTTGGAAAGCGACCAAAGCGCAGAGATGGGGTTCCCCACTATCAAGATCAAATGTGATGAGTCGAGTATCAACAGGGTCGACTTCCCCAAGGGCAGAGAGTAATGAATTCCGTTGAGTAGGACATGTTTGAAGGACTTCTAAAACTAACATGGCAGCAAGATATTATGCCAAGTCATCGACTAGACTATAATTTTGTGCCACCCTAGCCTTAGGGTTGTTGACATTCCGACATAATGGGATGCGAGGAATATGAAGGAGTGTTTCAGTATTAGGGCAAGGAATCATCAAAGGTGGTCCAGTTGTGACTGGGACTACTTCTGAGGCAGCGGGAACATATTCAGGGAGTGTACTATATTGATGGCTGAGCGTTTGTAGAATAATTTCTTCCTCGCTAGTGAGGAGGATAGTGCAGTCGAATGGAGTGTCGAGGTTTGAATACTATCCCATATGTGGTGGGGCAGGATGCCTTTCCTATTGGGTGTTCATCACCCCTTGGTGTGGAATGGATTTTTGCAACACAGCTGGGGGTGGTTGTTGCACATATTGTTGAGGGGCCTACAGCGAGGCAGGCGGTGCTGGGGGACATGGTCCATTTCCAGATTATTTCATCTGTTTAAAGATGACGATTTGATGGCAATAGTGAGTATAATGGCCATACTCACCGCAAAGGGCACAAGGGAAGTTTTTCTGAAGATTGTTGTTATTATTCCCTTAGCGTTTGTTGTTATTTCCCCCTTGGGGGTTCTGGTCCCCCTAATTTCGGTTGCCCCCGGTAGGTTGGTTCTGTTGGGGGTGGTTCTGGTTCCCTCTTGGTCCTGGATTATTATTGTTTTGGTTTTTTAATTTCTTTTTGGAATTACTTGACTGATGGTTCAAATTTTTCGTATTCAGTTGTTCATAATTTTTATATTGATGAATGGGAGAGGGCTGAACAAAGTTAACCCTGGCATGTGGGTGTCCTTGTGGTGGATCCATGGGCTGTGGAGGGCCGGGAAATGGAAAGTACAGATTATTTGGTGGAAATGGTCAGTAGGGTATATAGGAAGGCGTAGAGATTTCACTAGTACTTAGGGTGTAATCCGAGGTACAGGGGGTACCAAAACTTGGCTGGATAGATGGGCGTATTGTGGGTGTTGGTTGTGGTCCACTAATGGGTGGAGGAAGAGTAACATGGTATGGTTGTTGATAAGGAGGAGGAAGATAATAAGGAGGTCCTCCATATAACGATGGATATTGAGGTGTTCCATACATAGGTGGTTGTGGGAGGTGTGGGTTGTGGTGTGTAGGGGTACCAATCAATCCATCCACTGAGTGAGACATTCCAGGTTTGTCCTGGATGAAGGGAATGGGTCTTGGGGCATCAGGTAGTACTATATATAAGTATCCTAACTATGAATAAATGAGTTCAAACTGTTGAGCCTTGCCGATGGCTTCTTCTTCAGACTGGGGGAAGGTGGTAGCCACATCCTTGGCAAGGAGGGAAACAAGTGATTTGAGAAACCAATTGAGGCATTGTTGCTTGGTGGCTTTAGCTTTGCATAGACTACGTCGTCGATTCCATTTGTGAATGTGGTCGGTGATGTGTGTAGAGGAGGTTTGTTTAAACTCTAAGAGTAGTTCGAGACCATTGTCATGACGGATTGGTAATTGAAAGAAGGTAAAAAATGCTTTGGCCAAAGATTCAAAGGTCACATGGGACCCAGATTTTTCTTCTACATACCACTTGGTTGATGGGCCAGTGATCATGCGTTGAAATAACCTCAATTATATAGAGTCGTCCATGATATTGTTTGAATATCACCATAAGTGGAAGGTCATGATATGGTTGTTCGGGTCGTCTCCCTCTTTTCCTTCAAACTTGGGGATGTTTGAAGGGAGTTTGGTAGGTATTGCAGGCCATGTGGGGTCATGCAATATAGGATCATTAGTGAGTTTAGTTAGATCTGGTATGTTGAGGGAAGCCAAGTATGGCATCTGGGGTGGTGTTAGAGGATTATCTCCAGCCATGGTGTGATTTTTTTTGGTACCTAAACCTTGAGGGGGGTTAGGTGGTGTTGCACTTCCTCCTGGGGAAGAAGTGTGCCCCCCGTCTCCTTGTAAAGGAAAGTGAGTGTATGGTTGACCTTGGGAAGTGGACCTAAGTAAAGTGGAACCAATCAAAGTGGATCCCAAGATGGTAGCACTCACAAGGGTGTGAGAAGGTGGAGCCGATGAGTTGGAAAGACTAGGAACTCCCCCTAGAATGGGAGGGAGGTTTAGCAAACGTCTGGAACGATGGGGATTTTTTGGGTCCCCTATGATGTCAGACTAGAAAAGTGGATGTGTGCAAATGGTGATGAGAGAAATAAATGTACAAGAGTCTTTGTTATGATTTTTGGACCTTCACAATATATCTCACAATCACATGTAATCACAAGAGAATCATACATAAATCAATTCATAAAGAAGCATACATGTGGATAGGTAGACTTTTTCTGCGTGAGAGAAAAAAGAAAACAAATGCTCGTGTCCTAAAAATAAGTAATGTCCTTCCTCTCAAAATAGCACTGGACCTTCCAATAGCACTCAATAGTGGGTTCTGGAGCCACCGGAAGAGGAACTAGTGAAGGATGAAACAATCAATTATAATGAGGGGTAGAGGGGGCATATCTCGAAAGGGTTGGTGATATTTTCCAATAGCCACACAAAATCTTATCAATGTGCAAATGAAACCCACAATTTCCACCTGGGTAGATGTCCTAAAATTTGGTCACTAGGTACCTCGGTCAAAGTGAGGCATTTAGATTTTTGGCCTAATAAATGGGTCATGGGATGGATCACATCCAAGAGGTGGGTGCATCAAGGGGGGACGCATAGAACAACCGGACCTCGGCCTTCGACCCTTCACAGGTATCTCCCTTCCTTATGGTGTTAGGAACACTTGACTTGGTGGATTTTAAAGTTCCCTATTTGACAACTTCTACTGTTTGAAGATGTGAGAACTAGATAACGGGGAGTTATTTGGATGCCTATCCCTGAGATCCTACCTAGACTAAAAAAAATCTTTTGGCACCTCCTGTGGAGGAAAACTTAGTGAGTTTTTAGAAAAAAATTAGATGTGGTTGTTTGAGAGATTGGGGGTGTGAACCAATCTCATTGAATTTAAGTGGGAGTGGATAGTTTCGTCGAGAGAAGGGTGGGTCATTTTGGGATACCTTTGGAGGAAAATTACTTCAACATCCACGATTCTAGATGAAACTATGTGAGTGAGTAGTGAATTTGTGTGTGAACAAGTGAAAGTGTGCCAAAATTTTAAATAAGATAGGTGTCACCTTGCTGCATGTGGACTTCGTGTGGTCCTTACAAGTCTTGATTACCTAATTTACTAAATGCCATTGGTACAACCTTGTATAATTTTAAAGTCCCTACAGAACTAGCATGTGGACATATGGGTCCTTACCAATCCTTTAACTCCCTAGTGTGATTTAATCTAAGAAATTTTCAACAACTATCCTAGATTGTGGACATGTGGGCATGTATGGGCCCGTTACAAAACCTTTAAACTTCCCTAGTGATGTAATCTAAGAAAGTATATTCAAAACTATCTTATCTTTGTAGCATGTGGGCTTGTATGGACCCTTACAAATTTAAGATGTGTTTTGAAAGAGAAACTAAGAGGAGTCTTGAGGGGGGTTGTTGTCCCCTCCTAAAGATTTTGTCTTTTAAGGGAGATGAAATTTTCCCTCAATCATTTTTATGATTCTCAAGATCGCTCTACGGCACGAGAGAAGAGCATACTCAAAGATTGACGTTCAATTTATGGTCCCAATGCAAGTGGTTATATTTGTGATATAGAATGATTCCAACTTATCTTTAATCAAAGTAAGCCATCCATGTGGTAAAATGAAAGAAAAAAGAGGATAAATATGGATTTTAACCCCCCTAAGTGCTTATGTTTTGACTAACCCTTCATGTGGAGAGGGAATCTAAGTATGGTGCATATTACAATATGCATAGAATCAAAATTAAGAAGGCTATGATCCTTTGACAGATCACAAAAACCCTTACAATGTATGATTTTCTGGACAGATGTGCGGTTTACAGAGTAGATAGAGGTGCATTTGGTGCCAATGCGCAACTTAAAAATGAATTTTTGACGTAGGTGTGCAGAATGCGCTAAGCAACATAGTGAGTTTGGCGCACGTGCCTGGAAGATGCGCCTGTGGGGTTAAAAACCTGTGAACTTCCTGTTACATGACCGGGAATAAAATTTCGGATGAAATTCTCTCGGCTCAGCTCTGAATTTAGCTTTTTGCAGGAAGGCATGGGCCGGTTATGGTTCCTGCAAGTTGAATAAACCAAAAAGAAGTGCTCAAACAACCCAAATGGGGAGGAAATTGATGCCTATCCCCAGTGGAGTCACCAATCTGTTGTGTCCCTTTCGTCACCTAAATGAGAAAAATAAGGATGCTTACAAGTCCAGTTGGGTTAGTTGGACAAGACAATAGTGAATGAAAGAGTTAGAAACATCAAGCATAAGAAATAAACAAAGAACTAAGCTAATAACAATAAAAGAAACTAAACTAGAGTGCATAAGTGAAATAGAACAAAAAATAAACAACATGCATGCCATCAATGGATAAGTTGTATTAGTGGGAAAACACCAAAGAGAAAGGGAGACTTATGGGTCCCCTCTTCCTCCAAGGGAGGGTTCTTTAACCCCCAATGATTGAGATCTTCTTACAAGTAATAAACTAGAAGGAAATGGTGAAGAAATCCAAAGATCATTCACTCAAGAGGTGATGTGAATGGCCAAATGAAATGGTGTTTGTATGCTCTAGTGAGGAAAGAGGCTCCACTAAGAGAATATAGGCAACATAACAATACAAATGAATTCTTGAAAATATAGTGCACCCATGGCCTCTTTTTATAGCAAAGATTTGAGGCATTATTCAACCAGTCTTTAGTGTGAACAAGGGGATCTTTAGGGCACCCTTAGGTCTTTGACTATCCCCCCACTCGGATTCAACTTGGATATGGGTGTCAAATCGACTTGGGAGATGAACCAGAAGTGGGTGGAAGGCCGACCAAAATCATAAATGCGTCGTTATGAGGTATGCGTGGATTTTTGCATCCACAATCATGCATCGGGCACATGTGTGCTTTTCCAGAGTTCTTCAACTGTTGCACGTGTGTGTTCTTCCTTTGTATCCTTAGCACATGTTGATTTTATAACCAATTGTATATTTTTGTTCCCTTTGGAAATGCATTTTTTGGGAAATCAATGAACTAATGGGTGTTTGGAGATGTTGGATTCCTGTAACCATTTGCAGATGAAATTCCAGTGATAACAATAGGGGAAATGTCATTTTTTCTTGGCCTACAAATTACTTAGAGGGTTGAAGGAATTTTTCTTTCTAAACCTATGAGCACAACTATGGTCATTGGATGTAAGTTAAGAAAGGATGATGATTCACTTGATGTTGATCAGAGTTCATATAGGTCTATGATAGGCAGCCTATTGTACATCACAACATCATGTCCATATATAATACATGTTGTTGGAATGGTAGGAAGGTATCAGGGTACACCTAAACAGAGTCATTTGTTAGCTATCAAAAGAATATTTAGATACTTGAAAGGAAAAATGGAATACGGCCTATGGTATCCTATGAATCAGAATTTTCAACTATCAGTCTATTCAGATGTTGATTGGGCTAACTACGTGGATGAAAGGAAAATCACGAGTGGAGGTGCATTATTATTAGGAGATTCCCTTGTATCATGGTTGAGCAAGAAGCAAGGTTCCATTTCCTTATCGACTACAGAAGTTGAGTACATTGCAGTTTCCACATGTTGCACCCAAGTATTATGGATGATTCAGATACTTATAGACTTGGAGGTAAATTATATTGCACTGATCCCAATCCATTGTGATAATACCAGTGCAATTAGTGTGTCGAAGAATCTTGTCTTTCACTCCAATACCAAGCATATACCCATCAAGTATCACTTATTGAGGGAACAGGTAACCAACTTTGTGGTTTCATTGCATTATATTCCATCCAAATATCAGATTGTTGATATCTTCACTAAATTGCTTGCATAATATTAGTTTGAGTATCTATGCCAGAAGTTGGGTGTGACCCCTCTATTAACCTAAGAGAGTCCATCCTGTCAGGGGGATTATGTGTTGGTTGAATCTCTGAGACCTATGAAAAATACTGCAACAACTTAGGGGGAGCATGTTTTCTTTCACATTGATGTCAAAGGGGGAGAAAAGGTGTGGATTCTACAGTTGGAGGCCTAAGCATAATAGTGCAATCGTTTAGGATTGCCATCAATGCCAAAGGGGGAGATTGTTGGCATGTTTATAGGCAGAGTGTGCTTGTCATTTATAGCAAGAACAACAACGATGTTGGCGAGTGTGCATGGCAAGAACAGTAGTGAAGACACAGAAGAGCAAGCTCGAGAAGCTTGGGAGGAATAGCGCAAAGTGCAAGTGTGCGTCAGGGCCGAGGGAAAAATTTTCCAAAGTTCAAGAGAGATAGCATTCTGAGATGCACAGACAAGATCCCATCCACCAAGGCTCGCAAAAGGATCAAAGGTCACATAACCTTTGACACTTATAAATTCTTCCAAGTCGAGATGATGTGTAAGCTCGGGAGGAGGAGTGACAGTGTCCGTTGGATCACCAATCCTGAATACTCAATGGCTGTCAGATTAGAGTACAGATAGGAGGAGTAGACAGAGGAGGATATTAGACCTCAATCGTTGGATCGGAGTGCAAAGGACTAGAAACCATTGAATCTAGTATAACTGTGAAGATGATAATGGCCAAGAGCCATCCTCGAACTCACAATATGCAAAGTTGAAAAATGATCTGGGTCGTTGGATCCAGAGGACACATGGCGAGACATCAGCATTTCCCTGACTCGTGAGCTGGAGAAGTCAAAGGAGAGAGTTGTAGGAACTTGCTATATGCAAAATCGTTATACAATCTAAACCATTGGATCTAGAGGAAACGTGGCAAGAGATCATCATTTTGCTGACTCGCGAACTGGAAAATTCAAAGGCAGGGTCGCAGGAACTCGCGAAGTCCCAGTTCGCGAAGAGGAGATCTTGATCGTTGGATCAAGGACTAATCTAGGCCATCAGATCCAGGAGAAGAACATGTTCCATGAGAGGAGATCCATGTCAGCAAAGGACAGCTAAAGACCACTTCAGCAAGGACCATGTCAGACACAAACTCGTGAAATCCCGAAATGTAGAAGGTGATCACGACCGTTAAGTCACGGGAAATCTCAGACTGTTGATATGAGGTGATTGAAGTTGGGAGTTCAGGAATCGAAAGAAGGGAGGTTCTCTAACCTCTGACATCGCGAGTCACGAAGTCGTGAAACACTCGAATGCTTGGCCCATGGTCATAGCAATGGTCACATCAGCGAAGGAGCTAGCATGTTGCTAAGATCCACCTCAGAGTTTCGCGAGTTGGGAGTTTCAAGGAAATTCACAGTAAGAAATCGTGAAACATGAAATCGTGATTTGATCATAGCCATCGATCAAAGGGAGAGATCACAACCTTTTATCTGATATAAATTATTTTGTAGTTTCGCAAGTTGGGAGTTTTGAGGAAACCCGTAACAGGAGTTTGTGATACACGAAATTGCGATGCACCCTAATGCTTGGTCCCAAGACACAACTGGTGATCACATTGATCAAGGTTAAGGGAGGAGCTAACACATAGCTGGGCTTCACATAGGAGATCATCAAGATCACGATGCAACCTTTTTTATTAGTGAGTGGTCACAGTCAGGGGTCACGTGAAGAGAGAATAGAGGAAGGAGCTAGCACTGCAAAGCTCCATTTCAGATATCGCGAGTTAGGAAAATCAAGGTGACTCGCATTCGATCACTCGAAATGAAAAATCATGAAATGTTTGTTGATAGGCGTCATGTCACCATCGTGATCACATGAAAGGAAGGGGATTAGCTAGAAAATCCAGCACCCACTGTGTAGTTTTCTCATGAAGGGAAAAAGCGCCAAAGGGATGAGCACATTGAGTTTCTCTCACTAACTACTAGAGACAGACTAATTGTAACTACAGAAATTGACTGATTGCATCTACCAAAGAATTTGAAGAATCTCAGGGTGATCGCCAAAGGAACTGAAGAGTCTCGAGGTAACTTCCATTGGAATGAAGACTTATCATAGAGACGGTTGACAAATGGAAAAGAGTTGAAGACTGTAGCTTCCAGAGAAGCCAAATAATCTCAGGAAGACCACTAATTATGAACAATCTCAGCATAACAGCCATAGAGGAAGAACAAACTCAGCGTAATTGTCAAAGGGCACGAAGAGTTAGGTGTATGATCTGGCAGAGGACTTGGCATTATAAATATACGCAGAACAGAGAAGAGGAGGTTGTTGTCGTTGAGTGTGATTGATGTGGGTAGAAGCATGTGGTGTGAAGGAGATGAAGCATAGAAGAAGCAAGGAACAAAAACACATATCTGAGAGAAGAACAGAAAGCACAACAAACATGAGAGAGAGACACTGATTTAGGCAGAGAAGAGCAGTGTAGCAGAACAATGATGAGACTGGTAAGCCATAGATAAATGTTGTATCACTGTGATAAAGTTGAAAGAGGAAAATATTTCTATTTCAGGGTGGTAGGGAGGTTCTAGGGAGGATCAGTGTCCTCAAAGTTTCAAGTGGGTGCTTGAATAGAAGGAGTTGTAGCTTCCATCTGGTTGCAGCCAGAAAAACCAGGGTGGCAGGGTGGTGCAAGGGAGAATTGTTGTTCTCTGTTATACAGGTCAGTGCATGTGTGACTAGAAGTTGGTGCTTCCATCCAGTTGGTGATGAAACACTTGGGGATTTGGTGCTTCCTTCTAGTGGGTGCTAGAGAAACTAGGGAGTTGGTGCTTCCTTTTAGTGGGTGCTAGAGAAACCAAAGAGTTGGTGCTCTCAGCAAGTTGTAGCTTGCAGAACAGAGGTGGTAGCCTCACAATGAGTTGGTTCTCATAAGAATGATAATGTACAAAAAATAAATATTACTTATCATATCAAGAAGAAGAGGTTTTTTCGTTTATGGGTTTCCTCGGGAAATATTTGTCTCTGTGTATTTCATGTGTGTGATTGATGTTTAATATTCTATTACTTACTTCCCTCTATCATTGTGATTTTCATTGAATGTTCTGTGAAGAATTTTAAATTGGGCATAATTGTTTAAGCACAGTAATAACGGATTCACCCCCCCCCCCTCTCAGTTGTCCAACATATACAAATTCATGATTAAAGAAGAGTTAAATCATGAGCATTATGAATAAATAATAAAAAGGAAAAATGATATTATTTAAAGATTAATATCATCATTTAAATGAAGAGGTGCAATGGTTCAAAGTTCAAATAAAGGGACACAATGCTTCAAAGCTCACACCAATTGGAAGACTATATAAACAACAAAGAATGGTGAGAAGAATGTGTCTCTGTAGTCCAGATCAAAATATTAAAATCAGAATTAGAGTCCAAGAAGGAAAGTTGAAGATACTTATGCAGTGAGGGTGCAAGGGAGGAGCAAGGAAGGATTCATATCCTTTACTAAGTAAAGTGTGAAAACAAGGGAGTTGGTGCTTCCTAGGGTTGGTTCCCTAAGGACAAGGGAGTTGGTGCTTCCTAGGTTTGGTTCCCTAAAAACAAGGTAGTTGGTGCTTCCTAGTGTTGATTCCCTGAAGAAGGGGGTTTGTGTTTCCAAGAGTCAGTGCTCTAAAGAGGATTGGTGTCCTTCACAAACACAAGATTATTATTTATAAACTTTTTAATGCTTGTTGAAGTATACTTATATAATTGATTGTTTAAATACAAAGTCGATTGTTAATCAATAGTGATGTTAATTAGAATAACAAATTAATTACTAATTGTTTAAAAAGGTAACATTGTTTCACCCCCCCTCTCAGTATTTCCAACATGTTTCAACAGGTGTTTCAGCAAAGAGTAAAAGGCTTTTACAACAAAATAATGTTATAGCAGAAGAAGGGAATTACAACAACAAACTAAAACTGAGATTGTAGCAACAAAATATATTTAATGAACCATTCTCTACAAAATTAAATCAACCCAATACTTCTATACTTAATCTAAATAGAATGCTACAACAAACTATTGCACAACATAAGATGAAGTTTTCAAACCGGTATATGAAATAGAGTATGTATGCTACAACAAAAACAAATTACTCTATTACAACAAAATAAATACTCTATAATAAATCTAAACATTAACATGAGTTTACAAACTTAGATTCAAACAGGAACGGATTATCAAATCGCCTATTAACACTCTCAAAATTTCATTATCAATTTCATCTTTATGTATCTCAAATCAAAATTACACACACACACACACATATGTGCAATTAGTTATTTAACTTTCCCCTTCATTGCTTCTAAATCGAATTTGGATTTTTAGAACTTGATGATTCATTTCCCCTTTGAAATTTGATCAGTCAGAAATGAAACAATGTGGCAGTGATACACTTTTATCATTTCAGCAGTTAAGACGGTGAAAATTAATTTCTAGGCAGTGGTAACTCTTCAAAATTTGATCGGCTGAGATAAACCATCTTTTGGGCAGTGGAATGATTAATCTTCTGACATTCTTCCCCTTAATCATTTCACCCAAAAACAAAACTCTGCAATATTGTTACATTTCACAAACCCCAATGTTCTTTCTGTGAATTTCAAATAATTCATTTGCTAAGGGATTTGTAAACATGTCTACAAATTGATCTTCAGATATGCAAAACTCTACAGAAATTTCATAATTGTTAATCATCTCTCGAATGAAATGATATTTTGTATCAATATTCTTAGTATTCTTCTGGAAAACATTACTAATTGATAGTGCAATGGATGATTTATTGTCACAAAAAATATGAGTTGGTTCTTGTTGTTCATGCAACAACACAGTCATAATCCTTCTCATCCACATAGTCTGACATGCAGTTGTTGTTCCTGGAACATACTCTACCTCAACATATGATAAAGTCACAATGGGTTGTTTCTTTGAAGCCCATGTTACAACTCCTGATCCAAAGATAAAAACATATCCTAATGTGCTCTTCCTGTCACTACCTGCAAAGTCACTATCAGTATATCCAATCAACTTAAAATCCAAATTTGATGTGTACAAGACACCATAATTAGTTGTTCCAACAACATATCTTAGGATCATTTTTCCTACTTGCCAATGAGTACTCTTCGAAGTCTCCATAAATATAGAAATCAGACTTACAACAAACACAATATCAGGTCTTGTTATTGTCAAATACATAATACTTCCAACCAATATTTTATACAGAGTTGGATCAACACATGACCCTCATCATTCTTACTGAGTTTTGTGCCAGTTGCAATTGGTGTTACATCTGGTTTACAATTCACCATCCTAAATCTTTTCAATATTTCCTTTGCATACTTAGTTTGACAAATAAAAATACCATCTTCAGATTGATTTACCTAAATGCCTAGAAAATACTTCATCATTCATAAATCAGTCATTTCAAACTCAGTTTTCATGGTTGTCTTAAACTCATCTACTAAAATATTTCTGGTGAAAATAAAATCATCAACATATAAGCATACAATCAAGAGTTTACCTTCTTGATTTACCTTTGTATACAGTGTTGGCTCACTAGGACTCCTCTTGAATCCTTCACCATTCAAATATTCATCAATTGTGCTTTACCATACTCTGGGTGCTTGTTTCAATCCATACAACACTTTCTTTAACGTGCATACCTTACCTTCTTGTCCAACAATCTCGTATCATAGAGGTTGTTTCACATAAACCTCTTCTTCCAAAAAAACATTTAAAAAAGAATATTTTACATCCATTTGGTACATACACCATTTATTATGAGCAGCAATAGCTAACATTATTCTTATTGTATCAATCCTAGCTACATGTGAAAATGTTTCATTATAATCAATACCAGGTTGTTGATTAAACCCCTGAGCTACAAGCCTTGCCTTGTGCTTCACAACTTCACCTTCCACATTTAACTTGGTCTTGTAAATCCATTTAACACCAATAAAAAAAATTATCTTCAGGAAAATATACAAGTTCCCAAGTGTTATTCCTTTCTATGGCATCAATTTCCTCATTCATAGCTTCTACCCAAACTTCTTTCTTAACAACATCATCAAAATTTACAATATCATATGCAATTAATGAAAATTTTGAAACTTGATCTACTTCATCATTTTGCTCATACAATTCTCTTAAACTTCTAGTCTTCTGACCTCTAATTATGTTTCTTAATGAAGCTAAAGTAGGATTTGATTCATCACTTACCTCTGATCATGTTTGTTGTCTACCATGACCTGATGGCTCTCTGCGCTCATATGTTCTGGGAATTATTAGTTGTGACAGGTTGAATCCTAGTGATTTTATTACAAGAGTTCTTTTTGCAGGTGTATGAGATTGTGGAATCAATTGTCCACCATGTACAACCTGCTCATCTTCTTCATCATCTCCATGGGATACTTCAACTCCCCTGAAACAATTTTTTCAATGCTACCATCCCAATCCTCTTCTTCCTTGAAATCAACATCTTTGTTGTTAACATACTTCTTGGTGATGGGATTATAGAGTCTATATGCCTTAGAATCCTCATTGTATCCAACAAAGACACATTTCTCACTTTTGTTATTCAACTTTCTCCTCATCTCTTCAAGTACATGTGCATAAGCTACACACCCGAAAATCCTCAAATGGGATACATTGTTATTCTTACCACTAAAAGCTTCATGGGGAACTTGGTTCTTCACACTCTTAGTTGGACTCATGCTCAGAATATATACTTAAAAAATAACTACATCGCCCCAATATTAGTTCGGAAGATGTTTCTCCTTCAACATACTTTGAGCCATATTCATAAAGGCTCGATTCTTCTTTTCAGCTACTCCATTTTGTTGTGGAGTATAATCAGTAGTAAATTGTCTCTTGAATCCATGAGACTAACAAAAATCCATGAAATCAATTAGCATATACTCACCTCCTATGTATGCTCTCAAGACTTTAATATATTTTCCACTCTCCTGTTCAACCATAACTTTAAAACTCTTAAATATATCAAAAGCTTCAGACTTCTGATTCAACAAATAAACCCAAGTTTTTCAACTGAAATCATCAATAAAAGTCATAAAATAGACATTACAGTCAATGAAGATGTTTGCATCAGTCCACATAAATTTGGGTGAACAAGTTCCAATGGAGTTTTATCCCTATACAAAACTCCATAAATAAATTTATCCATGTGATGCTTTGCAAGTATGCAACTCTCACACAAGCTTACTGGTTGTTGAATACTCGGCAACCCCTTCACCATTTGCTTCTTTTGTAGCAAATCCAGACCTCCAAAATGTAAATGGCTATATCTCAAATGCCATAACCATGACTCTTCTAACCCTTTAGCTTTATAATCATTCAAAGAGTTAGTCATATCATTTCTCATAATAAGTGGAAACATTATATTCTTTGTCATCTCTACTCTGGAAATCAACTACTTATTTGGATACTTATCATAAATTGTACATACCTTGTTCTTGAAGAACACTTTGTATTTTTTCTCTATCAGTTGTCCAACACTTATCAGATTGCATTTCATACTAGGTACATAATAAAGATCATCTATTTTTCTTCTTTCATCATTCTTAGTATAATCAGGAATCACACCTTTACCATTAACGCTTACCTTATTGTCATTACCCAAATTTACCTCAAACTAGATACTGACATCTAAACTAGAAAACAAGTCTTTATTTTAAGTCATGTGATTGCTACATCCATTTTCAAAAAACCAAACATCACTTGAACTTTCCTGGGTGACATTACAAGTCAAAAACACAGGTTTCTGGTCATCCTCTAACTCTTCTATCATGTGTGAAGATTGCTTTCCAACATCATCTTGTTTCTTCCAACACTTGTTAGCATAATGTCATAATTTATTACAATAATAACATTGTACCTTAGAATTATCATACCTCTAATTTCTTTGATTCCAAGATCTTCTTCTATCCCCCCTTAAACTAGGAGGATTCTGTTGAGTTTTCTCCTCAGATTCTGAATCATTTTTGTTGTCTCTTTGACCAGCAAATCAGCCTCCTCTTCCTCTACTATTAAACCTTCCTCTGCCTCTGCATCTAGTAACATGCAACTAGGATTTGAAGGAATTATCTAATGGATTATCATATCTAGACATCTTGGATTCATGAGCAATCAAAGAACCCATTAATTCATCAATATGCATAAGACTAATATATTTAAATTCTTCTATGGGTACAACTGCGGATTCAAAATTCTTTGGCAAAGATCTAATAACTTTCTCAATTACTCTCTTGTCTGAGAGGTATTCACCATACTTCCTTAGTTGATTCACAACATTCATGATATGAGTCATGAAACTATCAACTAACTCATTTTCCTTCATCTTCAGATTCTCAAAGTCTCTTCTCAAATTCTGAACCTTGACAGTCTTCACCTTGGATACACCTTGATAGCTAGTTTCAAGAATGTCCCAATCTTTCTTTGAATACACTGCATTTGACACCTTCGGAAATAAGGTTTCATTTAGGCCTTGTTGAATAAGACCGAGGGCTTTGTTGTCTTTGTTTTTGTTCTCCTTCAACAAAATCCACTCAACATTTGTCAGATCCATTTCTGTTGCTTGGTCAGCAGGCTCTGGATAACGAATAGTAACAAACTCCCAAATATCTTGAGAATGCAAAATTGTTCTCATTATGATAAACCAAGAATCATAATTCCTTTCAGTCAGAATAAGAATCTTTGGCTGAGCTAAACTACTATTTGTATCCATTTCAAAACAAATTCCAAATCACTGTATTTAGTTACTACGCAGAACTATAAATATTACTGGCTCTGATCCCACAATGAAAGATGCAGGGGAGTACTTCAGAAAATAATAAACAATTACTACAAGATTTTATGCACTGTGTAACAACACCAATAAGCTACAACCACGGTTTCAACAACTATTTCAGCAGGTGTTTTAGCATGTGTTTCAAAAAATAATAAATAGTTATTACAACCAAAACTTAAGTGAACCACTCCTACATCATAAGATAAGATCGATACTTTGTTCTACAACAAATGTTTCAACGTGTGTTTCAGCAGGTGTTTCAACAGAGAGTAAAAGGCTATTACAACAAAACAAAGTTATAGCAGAACAGGGGAATTACAACAACAAACTGAAACTTAGATTGCAGCAACAAAACATCTTTAATGAACCATTCTCTAAAAGAGTAAATCAACCAAGTACTTATGTACTTAATCTAAATAGCGTGCTATAACAAACTATTGCACAACATAAGATGAAGTTTTCAAACTGATATATGAAACAAAGTATGTATGCTACAACAAAAACAAACTACTTTGTTATAGTAAAATAAAACTCTGTAATAAATCTGAACATTAACATGAGTTTACAAACTCAGATTCAAACAAGAACAGAGCATAAATTCCCCTATT
>ML777511.1:164930-219954 GCA_009831015.1 Picea engelmannii
AGTTCTTCCCCCTTTCCACCATCATAGAGTCTGCTTATATAGGTTAAGAGGAGCTTAACCTCTTGAGTTATCTTTAGAACAAGTTAGGAACTTCCTCCTCAGATCAGGGATCTCTTGATGAAACCAAGAATTTGAACACAACTGCCTCCTAATCTCGAAAGATCTTCCCCTTATTATCCTCAACGGGCCAACTACTGCCTCAGATTAGGCAGCGCTCCTTTAGAAGGGGCATCAGAGCGTTGTAGCGCTCCCTGGTAAGCTTTTGGAGGGCGCCAGCACTCCCAAGATGAGCATCACTCCTTCAAAGGGGGCAGGGGAGCGTTATAACGCTCCCTGAAGCCTTGTAGGGGGGCGCCAGTGCTCCTAAAGCTGATATAGGGGAGCGCTCCCCCTCAAAACCTCTGTTTCAGAGCTCTCTTCAGGTGTCAAGAGTTATTCATATGAGATGTTTTAAGTGTCTCCTTAGTGTCGTCGGCATGGCAGTATGCTCGAACATCATTTGCGACACTTGTGACCAACTTGCGACACTTGCGAAAGTTCTAAGGAAGATGTGACACTTACGACAATTGAGAGGAACATGCGACACTTATCCAACTGAGTAATTTTGACGTGTAACAGATTGCCCCCCAAAGTATGAAGTTAGAAGATGTCAACTGATAACTGAAATACTTTGCAGATGTTCAAGAAAGGGTATAGAATCAGAGAACCTGACAGAAGCTGCACACAAACATCCAACAAATATCGTGACATATTTCAAAACCCAAGGCAGGCATACCTATGCTTGGGTGATCAAGACTTAGCAGGATATGGCCGCCATAAAATACACTGTGGATCCATAATTGTATTGATAAAAAAGGGTATAGCCACCGAAGATACAATGTGGATCTATACTCTTATGACTCAGACTAATCGTAGCCACGAAGAATACACAGTGGATCTACGAGATGACAAGACATAGCCACGACCAATACAAAGTGGATCTATGTAACAGTATATGTGTCATTTTTCCAATAGAACTCCTTCGCAACCTGGGCAAAGCGTATATCAAAGTGACTGCCCAACCCAGGGTCTTCTTACCAATCCCAATATGGTATGAATCTGACCATGCGAATAGATATCTTGACGTCGAACATGGCGGAAACCACTTGATTACCGGTCAATGGTGTGAACCGTTAACAAGTGCGAGGGAGATCACCATTAACGTCAATGATTCCCAAGGTACCCCAGTACATTCCAGCGAATGTGAATAGATGAGCTGAAGTCGAACACCCGTGGAATCATTCGATCAGAGGTCAATGATGTAAACCTATTGTCGAATGTGAGGAGGCCTACCATTGAGGCATGCAGGTCCCAAAGTACTAAGTGGTTTCTAAGTCTGATTCCCAGATAATGTGTTGAATTCGACAGGAACAGACTCGTTGAGGGAGGGCCTTGATGTATTCCCCCATCAACGACGTGAAACAGACATAGAGATGTAATTGGCAGATCAAATGGACATGGACTGACACAGGTCTTGAGGAAAGATATTTGGGATGGCTGACTCTCGAGGTGGATACTTCCCTTGAACACTGAGGCACAACAACAAAACATGACATGGACCAAAACTATGCAATGGGTATCATGACTTGTGTCGGGTGACCTAAAGGAGCGAAAGGAACTCAAAGGATTGGATCAGTGCAAAGGTTCAGCGGATTATGATATATACAAATGACAAAGTGTCGTGTTCAAGGGCGACTCTAAGAAGTGTTGGATGATGTTCTCAAGAGACTGCTTGGCTTGCTCCTTTCAATTTTTTCCCCCATCCAGATAGATGAGTACCTCTTTTTTATTTAATGAGCTCGAGGAGGATAACACATGCTCGATATAACTCACCTTCGGTAAGTCCCTCTTCCTTTGTTTAAAGAACCGGAAGAAGTAAGGGTTCAGTCCCATGTGGGCCTGTCGATGTGTGCTTTAACGAGTCCAAAGATATAAAACTCGAAGGTTTTTCGGGATTATAGAGTTTGGAAAAACACTCAAAAGAGAACTCTCTCAGTTCCTTTTTCGTACAGTAGTCCAACGAGACCGAAAAAGGGGTAAACTATCGCTCGAAATACATCCTTTATGACCTTTTAACGAGTGTGAAAGGAAGCAAGGTCACTCGACAATCTTTTCATATTTAGAGAGTTTGAAAAGGGTTTAAAGATGACTCTAGGGGGTTCCTTTTTTGTGTGTTCGTGTATCCGTACGGGTCTGAAAAAGAGATAAAAGTTTACCCGGTTGCATTCTCATGTATTTACGAGCACGAGAAAGAACAAAGACTAATCTCGATATGCCCCCAGTTTGAAAGCTGGTGGCTTAGCTCCAGAATGATCATCAAAGGCTGGAGACATGCCCCCCAAGCTTCAATTCATTCACCGACTTTGAGGTTGTCACCAATTTCTGTGCTAGATGGAGAAAAGGATACAGGTGGATGAAATGAAGGTTCAAGAGCGAGATCTAACGAAAGACTCGACTCGACATCTATGAGATCTGGCGAAAGACTCAACTTGAAGGGAGAGGTGATTGTTTAACGAGCTTGACATAGGAAAAGAACTATGCTCAAGGTTCCAGGTTCGATCCCCAGATTTCTATTTCATTTTTTAACGAGCTTGCTATAGAAAATAAAACTATGCTCAAAGCCTCTGTTTCATTTTTTAACGAGCTTTCCACATAGAAGAGAAACTATGCTCGTTATGCCCCCAGCTTGAAAGCTAGCGACCTCTGTTTCATTTTTTAACGAGCTTTCCACAGAGAAGAGAAACTATGCTCGTTATGCCCCCATCTTGAAAGCTAGCGGCCTTTGTTTCATTTTTTAACGAGCTTGCCACAGAGAAGAGAAACTATGCTCGTGGATTCTTTTTTATCATGGCTTCCAAGAGGATAATGTTCTAGAAGGATACCATGTCAAGGGACAAAACTCGGCCATGGCCTCCAGGAGATCTTCACTGGATGGAAGATAATCACTCAGGGAGGAATACATGTCGAGGGTCGTGGTAGGAGTAAAGATATCAGGCTCCAATAAACCTATTGAAGAAATCACCAAGTCAACTACCGGATCCAAATCATCGAAAGTTGAAAACATGGGAGGTGATAGAAAATCGACACCAGGAGGGGAGATAGACTGTATATCTGCCCGAACTTCTTCATGCAGGGGAAGAAAAGAGGATCGGGGATGGTGATTATCCCAAGGTATCTTGTCGATGCAAAAAATTTCCGGCATAGGAAAAGTTGGGGAAGTGTAGTGGATCGCAGTCGATAAGGAACCCGACCGTGGTTGTATCGATGAATCGTCGGGTGCCAATAGATGTTGGTCATCCGATGAGGGAGAAGTGAATTGGGTAGAAACGTATGATGGTTCGGCTGGACTAAGTGGCACGGTGTCACTTAGTGCATCGAATTCCAACGGACAAGGTGCAACCCAGGGGTCATATGATCCCAAAGATTGATGAGCCGCGATCGAAATCATATCGACCGTGGCAACATGATGTATAGTTGGTAGAAGTGGTGTAGGGAAGGTACCCATGAGGCTAGAATCTTCCAGTAAGCCAACACCAACGCTTTCATACGTGATCTTGTGGTCTCCCAGGAAAGGAATATTGTTGGTAGCGGGAATGCGAGCATCGGGTGTGCAGAAGTCCAACTGATCAACAGTGACGATTTTTCCCTGATGAGGAAATTGTACACATCGAAAGACCGATGAGGCAACAACAGTCATAGCATAAAACCAACTCCTTCCAAGTAACAAGTTGTAATCGAGGGGAGCATCGACCACCTCGACATCAATGGTAACAGTTTTGCCACCCAATTGGATGGGCAGGGACTGTAAAATCCCATGAGGATGAAAACCTCTCCCATCGAAGGCACGTAACATCGTTGGGGATTTATTGAGTGCTGGTGATTTTAAACCTTTCCAACACGCTAAAGACATAACACAAGTCGAGGCTCCCTCATCCAGAATCATTCGGTGGATTTGTTGATTGTGGACAACAACATCAACTTGGAAAGAAAGTTGGTGGGAGAGTCGAGACGTATAATTATCTAGGTTAAACATGATCTGGTTGGACGACTCAGGATCAACAGCGCCAAGAGCGGCTAAGAGAGTTTTATGTTGACTAGGGCAGTGTTGTAAAACTTCCAAGGCGGACATAACACACGGGGCTTGGGCCAAATCTTCTACAATATTGTAATTTTGGGCAGCCCGTGAGTTAAGATTGAAGGTAGATTTCTGGATGGTGCTCTTAGGAGGGCGTAAGATAGATTTGAACGTGGGTTTCTCAATCTGGAGTGGTCCAGAAGGAGGATTAACCGATGGAAGACTGACGGAGGACGATGATGGATCTGGTAAAGTACCAGTACTATTAACGTATTTTCCTTTATCAGGGTTACCTGGTGTGTCGTATGCCTTAGAGTGAGTGGTTAAATTGATCCCATTAAACATATAAATATGTGCACTCGACAAGACATATTTCTTTGATCCAGTACATGCATTGTCAACAAAAGTGATTTGAGCCAAAACTCTTATTTCCAGTACAATGCATATAAATATGTGCACTCGACAAGACATATTTCTTTGACTCATATTTCTTTTGCTGAGTTTTGGTTAAATTGATCCCATTTTCTGTTGTAGGAAAATCTCCCTGCGGACAGGTAGATTGCCTCTAAGAGCTTGACCCTGACTCTAGACAAAAAATGCTTAACGTGGACACTGACTTCCTTTCAAATCTATCTAAGCTAACACGTGAGAAGGAAGGATAACAGAAGTACCTCTTTAGCGATGTTTGTCCCTGCACACTCCGAGTTGCGCTCCAATCCTTTTCTCCTCGCTGAGTTCTGCAGACAAACAAGATACGACCACTTCCTACTCTATTGATATTACCTTGAAAACAGATCTATCAATTAATGATAAGTTCATGTGACATTATACACAAACTAGAAAGAAACAGGCCAAGCGTGTCATATTGATGAGAATAACGACATCAGTACTTACAATCGTAGATGCGAATACGAAAGCTTCATCGAGTCCTCTTCGTCTAACCCTTGCCTGAAAGATCCACAACCTAGATAATAGAAGCTTCACTGATCACTCTCCTTTGGCTGACTATGTATTTTCTCCAAGATCATAAGTTTCATACCAGCAGTTCTTCCCCCTTTCCACCATCATAGAGTCTGCTTATATACGTTAAGAGGAGCTTAACCTCTTGAGTTATCTTTAGAACAAGTTAGGAACTTCCTCCTTAGATCAGGGATCTCTTGATGAAACAAAGAATTCGAACACAACTGCCTCCTAATATCGAAAGATCCTCCCCTTATTCTCCTCAACGGGCCAACTACTGCCTCAGATTAGGCAGCGCTCCTTTATAAGGGGCATCAGAGCGTTGTAGCGCTCCCTGGTAAGCTTTTGGAGGGCGCCAACGCTCCCAAGATTAGCAGCGCTCCTTCAAAGGGGGCAGGGGAGCATTATAATGCTCCCTGAAGCCTTGTAGGGGGGCGCCAGCGCTCCTAGAGCTGATATAGGGGAGCGCTCCCCCTCAAAACCTCTGTTTCAGAGCTCTCTTCAGGTGTCAAGAGTTATTTGACTTCAGTAAATCAGTTCTTCTTCTTCAAATCAAGCATATGAGATGTTTTAAGTGTCTCCTTAGTGTCGTCGGCATGGCAGTATGCTCGAACATCATTTGCGACACTTGTGACCAACTTGCGACACTTGCGAAAGTTGTAAGGAAGATGCGACACTTACGACAATTGAGAGGAACATGCGACACTTATCCAACTGAGTAATTTTGACATGTAACACCATTACCTTGCTTAATTTCCTATACGCCTCAAGAACAACGATGATCTAGTCTTGTTGACAATGATTGCAGTTCCAGAAAGGGAGGTCATTTTTCATGGCCTTGTTAACCATCATGATGGAAGAAGGCCTTTCCGAAAGCTCCACCAGGTGCATGATGTATAGGCACAGGGAATACTTTAAAATCCCTCTATAGGCCTCTATCAGGTTTATCATTTCCAGTATGTTCATTGTTCCGTGTAGACAGGTCAGGATTCTAAGCTTGTCCTCTGGTTTGTATCTTTGTATCTTTCTGTGCTTGTAGGGAACTGCCTTCCTTGTTGGTTTGTATATTTCTGTTACTAATGGGGTGGTGATGAATGTCGTGAACAATTCCATTAGCATCAAGATTGCAAAAACTTTTTCATTCAAAGCCTGGAAAAACAAAAGTAACCTCCCAATCAAGTTAAAGAGGATAACCAATTCAGTTCATTAAAGATGAATTTCATATTTTTATGCAATTTTGGTTTTACCTTCATATCCTTTCGAATGTTGAGGACAATCAACCCCACCAATCCTTTGGTATTCATAAATAATCCTAGGGTCATAGCTTCCCAACAAGGAACTTTGTGGACAATCGCAACAAAAAATGTACCCAGAATCTTGCGCAATCATGATAACCAAAAAGAGAAAACCCCAAGTTGTGCTTCCATGGATTGTTGCCACATTAGTATTCAAACCACTGGAGGAAAAATATAGTGGAAGAAACAAGCCCGATACGAAGTCTTCAATATTTTCAGTAAGAATCCATGTGAATGGGCCGTCTCTGGGAATTGTTAAACCAAACACAAAATCTCTAAAGATTGAGTGAATTTCAATTACATTTGTTGCGAATCTAGCTGCTAAGACTCCCTCCAGGGTAATGCAAATGAATGTTTTTTTTACCGATTTTTTGTCAAGTGAACAGTGGGAAATCCAGGTCATTACGGGCTTCACCACCAACATCATGAAAACTACAAATGCTAATCCAAAAAGAAGAATATATATTGATATTATAGGGATCTTGTTTTCCCCTGAAAGAGTGACGACAAGGGCAAGAAGAACCCAAGAAACCACATTGTTGATAGTAGCTGCAGCCATGGAAATATGCCCCACATCGATGGTGAGAAGCATGAGCTCTACAAGTATCCTAGAAAGCACAGGGAATGCAGTGATAGACATCGATACACCCATAAAAGCAAGGAACTTCTCATAGCCCACACCTTTAGAAATCAGTTCCCTGAGAACTTAAGAAACCACGATCTTGGTCGTAAATGGTAAGATAATTCCAATTGTTTCAATTGTTAAGGCCTTGCTTCAAGTTCTTTTAATTGCTTGGAAATCCAATCCCATCCCAACAAAAAATAGAAAGAATAGATGATCAATATTTGCAGTAATTTCAAGTACAACGGTGTTGGAAATAGTAATTACAAGTCGGTGAGATCTTCACGTCTCCATCGATTTGTCTGTTAGTCATTTTGTAAGTAGTTTTTTAGTCCACCGAACTATCAGATAGTCAGTTTGTATGTTAGTCTGCAAATGTAAAATTTCACATTTACTCAATCTCAGTCTAAGTTAGTCGACCAACAATGAAGTTATAAATGTAGATGATCTATATCTTTCTCGAGCCCAATTAAGTAGTTAAAGAGTCAATGTTACTTCTACATGAAGTCTTAGTCATAGTCTGTATAAGGTCAAGTTTTTAGTTATTCTGAACAGAAGCAGAGAGGTAGAGAGGAAAACAACAACAACTAAGGAGTTGAAGAAACTCTGAGCACAAGCTCTGAGTCTGTAAAGTCAGCAAAAGTGATTTGAGCCAAAACTCATATTTGTCATTGTATTTTGTATTCACGCACTGTGTCGAAGTTATCAATATCATGTATTTTTTGTGTTGACAAAGTTTTTTCATATTTATGAGTTTATGTGCTAAGAATAGCACTATGTTATTCTGCATTCATAAATCGGTTCATTAATTGTGTTTATTCACAATGCGTGAAAAATTGTGTAGTATGTGCACTGCATAGTTCATTTTGAGAACTCTATCGCAAAGCTTGTTTGGTGCATAGTATTTGAAACTGCGTTGCGAAGAGTGGATTGCATGTAGAATCATTTGCATTTCCAAGATATGGTATCAGAGTAGTCTCTATCATAACAAGTTTATCATAGAAGTAACTATGTTGAAAGGAAATATGGCTTCTACCTCAAATCTACAACCTCCCACTTTTACAGGAAAAAATTATGAGATTTGGTCCTTGACCATGAAGACACTATTCCGAGGTCAATATGTATGGGAGATAGTTGAAAATGGTTATGTGGAACCAGTAGATCAGGCAACATACAATTGCCTCACACAAGCTGAGAAGGATGTCTTGAAAGATCAAAGAAAGAAGGATGGAAAGGCAATGTTTTACATACGTCAACCCATGAATGACAACATACTCCCAAGAGTTTCATCAAAAAATCAAGCCAAGGAAGCATGGGACATATTACAAACCTCTTATCAAGGAATGGACAAAGTAAAGACTGCAAAACTACAAATTCTTAGAATATATTTTGAAACTATGTCAATGAAATATTCAAACATAGTAGATTCCTTTTATACCCATGTCATTGGATTGGTAAATCAGATTAAGTCTCATGGTGAAACCATAGAAGACATAAAATTTGTTGAGAAGGTACTTAGGATTCTTCCTCCTAAGTTTGATACCCTTGTTTTGACTCTAGAGGAGAGCAAAGACTTGAGTCAGTTCAGTCTAGATGAACTGCAAGCTTCCCTCATCAATCATGAACACATAATGAATAGGTTAATTATGTCATTAGAAAATGAATTTTCCACGCAGTCATCTATAAGTCATGGAAGAGGAAAGGGGAGAGTTAACTCTAGAAGCAAAGGAATAAGTTATGTCATAGGTGGATGTGTTAGAAAAACAGGACCGTGGAGCAATAAAATAAAACAAATGCAGAAACAAAACACAGAAGATACACAATACAATAGAGACACAGATTTATGTGGTTCACCCAGTGTGGGCTACGTCCACCAGAGAAATTTCCAGGTCCTTCCTTTATTATTATCCATCATATGAAGGGATACAACCTACAGCAAACCCGTTGTAACTTCCTCTTCTTTCTCTCACAGTCTCCTATCTTAGAATACAATATTCGCCATCTACCATAGCCGCAATACATTTCCCTCATAAAAGAGGGTTGCCTTCTAGGGCAAAAAACCCTAACATAATCTCTATCATTAGATATGGGACCTTATAATGAACGGTCCAGATTTACAATGAAATTACAATATACACTTACAAGGCAATTTTTCCTTCGGGGTCTTTGCCCCCGAACCCCCGCTGGGGGCCCACTTTCCCCCAGACCCCCCAGTCGGGGGGATAGCCCCCCCAAACCCCGCAGAGGGGGTACCCCCCCTCTGCACTCCCCCGCGTGGAAGAGTGTACATACTTCTGGGGTGTAAATACTTCATGGGGTATAAACACAGCTGAAAGTAAAAGACCTCTGAATCAGGAAGATAATCAGGCTCCACAACCAATAGGATGTAGTAGAAGTCCTGGAAATACTGGTGGAAGAGGTCAAAACCCAGGTACCAATCAGCCAAGCAGTTAGAGAACTGACAAATCAAACATTCAGTTCCATTACTGTAAGAAGTATGGACATTATGCATATGAGTGTAGAAAGAGACAGTATAATTAGAACAAACAAGGTTAGCATCAGTCAAACAATGCAAATAACTAAACTCACCCTATGTTTATGGTGCACATTGAAGTAATGCTTATATTGTCACCAGTTGAATGCAATATTTCTGAAGCAAGCCCATGTGGCATATGGTATTTAGATTCAGGATGCAGTAACCACATGAAAGAAACATAGAATTGTTTTCTAGTTTGGATGAGTCAGTCCAAACCAAGGTTACACTTGGAACAGATATCCAAGTCATTGTCTTAGGCAAAGGCAATATAAAAATTTTAATAAAGAAAGGAGAACAAAATTTTATGTCTGATGTATATTATGTTTCTGGTCTGAAACATAATCTGATGAGCATAGGATAGCTATTAAAGAAAGGATATAGAATCTACATGGAAGATAATCATTGTGTGTAATTATGCATAAATTCCCAAGCAAACAGCTTAGTTCAAGAATCCAGATGACAAGTAACATAATGTTCCCATTGACTTTGAAGCCAGCCAAGAATAAGAATACAACACTAGTTGTTGGTAAAGGAAAAAGTGCACATTTAGACACTACATTTACAACAGAAAGTGCGTGCAGTCCCAATGAATAAAATAGTGCACGCGTTACTAAGAAAGGAGAAAATGGTGCAGAGATGAAGGAAACATTCCAATCTGAAGAACAGGATGATTCCTGGTTATGGCATTTCAGATTTGGACATTTGAACTTTGGAGGTCTAAAGCTGCTACACACAAAGGATATGGTAAAAGGTTTACCATTGATTGAAAAACTAGAAAGGATATGTGAAGGCTACGAATTTGGCAAGCAACACAGAGAATCATTTCCAGTTGGAAAGTCTTACAGAGAAAAAAAACCACTAGAAATAGTACACCCAGATATTTGTGGACCAATGAAAACTCCATCTATAGGAGGAAGTACTTATTTTCTAACATTTATTGATGATTTCTCAAGAAAAACATGGATTTATTTTCTAAAGAATAAATCTGACACATTGGGTTGTTTTCAGAAGTTTAAGTCACTTGTAAAGTTCAAGAGAATTTCAGTTTATTTTCTAAAGAAATCTCCCATAGCTTGGTACAGTCGGATAGATTCCTATCTGACACAGACTGGATTTCAAAGAAGTGAAAATGAGCCAACACTGTACATCAAATGAAATCAGAAAGGTAATATGTTAATTGTTTGCTTATACGTAGATGATTTGATTTTTACAAGTAATTTTGGCATAGAAGAATTCAAGTCAGTCATGAAGGATGAATTTGAAATGACTGATTTAGGGCTTATGAGATATTTTCTGGGAATAGAAGTTCACCAGTCCAAAACTGGTATATTTATCTCACAATCTAAGTATGTGCATGAAATATTGACAAGATTAAATATGATAAATTCAAAAGCAGCCCCAACACCTGTCATAACATGATTGAATATAAGAAAGGAAGATAAAGGGTCCAAGGTGGATCCCACACTGTTTAAAAGACTGGTAGGCAGTCTTATGTATCTCATAGCGACAAGACTTGATATTATGTATGGAATGATCCTAATCTCAAGGTTCATGGAAACTCCAAAAGAATCACATTGGAAGGTAGGAAATAGAATCCTGAGATATGTGAATGGAACAAAATATTTTGGCATTAAGTACTCCACCTCAGAAGATTTTATACTTTTTGGATACACTGACAACGATTATGGAGGTGGCATAGATGACAGGAAAAGAACCTTTGGGTACACATTTGATCAAGATTTTATGAGAAGAACGAAATGAATAAAAATTATTATTAAAAGATGGTTAACACAGAATAACATAGATACATAAAAACTGGTTTCTATTCAATAAGGAAATAAGTTGAAATTGTAAAATGCAGCGGAAAACAAGCTTACTGGAATGGTGGCGGCTTATCTCTGAGAAGAGATGTGACAGTTTCACTCATTCACAAGAAGATGATTACAATGAGGCTCTAAAGGCCTTTTTACAATAAGAATGAACTCCAAAACCCTAGACATCCAAAAATCTAACCCTAGGAGATGAAGTGCCAAAAATCATGTGGGCCCTGTTGGGGTAAGCTAGTACAACAACTTGTCAGGGTCGTATCTTTTGCATACAATCTTCGTTTTAGGCGCACAATAGCCCGTTGGAATGGTCTATTTGAGGGATACACATGTTGTTATCACACTCTGACTCCATCTATATTATAATTGTGGTGATCCCTAAAAGCGTTGTTTAGGGCCTCAAAACGGCCCCGGAAGTTGGGGACCCGAAAACTAGGAAAAAACTGTCAAACTGGAAAAGTGCTAAAATGAACCAGTTGGAATAAGTGGGAGGCCACCAAAATCCATGTGGATAAATAATTCCCCCCCTTAGGAAGAAATGGCATTTATTTCATTTATTTCCCCCATCAGATGAGGAAATTTCTGTTGAATTTGGCTCCGGGTAAGCCACTTGCCTTGGTGTAGGAGTTGCCCTGCTTTGACAACTCGATAAAGTTGGATCCTTTGTTGTAAAATTCCATTGACCTGTGTGCCAACAATATGATCACAGGATTCTTGTTGCATGCATTCAGGGTTGAGCTCTGTTGGTGTTAATTTTTCTTCTACCTCTGATGTGTCCAATAATGGTGGGAAATATGGCCAAAGGAGATCCACATTGAACACTGGGTGTAGGCCAAGGAAAGGAGGAATGTTGAGCTCAAAAGCATTATCACCCACAACCTTGGTGATGGTGTAAGGTCCATAACAAAGTGGGAAAATCTTTCGATGGGGCTTTGTAAGGCATTATTTATGCAAGTGCAACCAAACTTTGTCACCCACCTAGAACTTATGTAGCACTCAGTGTTGATCATGGCGTTGCTTGTACTTGGCATTGGACTTTTGTAGAATATCTTGAACCTATTGGAGGATGTGCTGGATCCACTCAATGAACCAGGTGGCTTTGTCATATTCAGCTGGAGCAAGAGATGAGTCAGTCGAGGTGACCGCAAGGGGTATTGCAACATCCATGGGACCCAATGGTTGTAATCCCAACCCCACCTGAAATGGGTTGTGGTTGGTTGAGCTATGTAGGGATCGATTGTAGCTATGTTGAACATAGGGAAGACTCTCATCCCATGTGCGGGGTTTCTTGGAATTGTACATGTACAAGATATGCACGATCATCTGATTGACGAACTCAGTTTGGCAATCTTTCTAGGGGTGGAAAGCAGTGGATTTGGTGAGCTTGGTGTCCAGTAGTGACCGGAGGATCGACCAAAATCTGTTGAGGAATCAACTTTCCCAATATGAGAAAATGGTTTGTGGGATTCCAAAATGTACCCAAACTCGTTCAAAGAAGATTTTGGAAGTGGCCTCTGTTGTGATGCTCTTCTTATAGGTGGCCAGAATTTCCATCTTGGAAAATTGATCAACAACCACAAAAACACAGTCATTTCCTGTCTTGGTGGAAGGAAGGCCTAACATGCAGTCCATTGAGATGGATTCCCATGGCCTATCAGAATTAGGAAAGGGTGTGTACATGCCCTATTTCTTAGTGGTCGATTTGTCAATAACGTAGGAAGTGTAAGACCTAATATACTTGCCCACATCCTATTGGCGTTTCAGCCAATAGAAATGTTTCTACAGTACTTCCACTATCTTTTCGACGCTGAAGTGTCCTGCCACCCGACTTTAGTGGGATTCCCAAATCAGCTTCGCTCGCTCTCTTGATGGAACAAAGAGATGGCCCAGATGACACAACAACCCGTCCCGAAGATGGAAATTAGCGACAACTGAGTTTACGCCCAACATTTGGTAGGTGGTGGCGAAATAAAGGTCTATCTCATAGAGGTGGGGCCACCCATAGGTCTCGTGGTCGCAAGAGTATAGCATCATGGTGAGTAACGCGATTGGAGGTTGGTTGAGTAAATCAGAGACTCAGTTGGTACTTCCTTTTTTATACTTGATGTTGAGGTGGAACTTCTACAATTATGTGGACCACTTCTAATGGCGGTCATTCTGTAATTTTCCTTGCATATGCATGAAATGAAGTGGCTTATGATCACTGTGGATGACTGTCTCCTTCCAAAGAATGTAATTTCTCTACTGGCGACAATATTGCACAATGGAGTATGTTTATTTGTCGTAAGTATGGTACTTATGAACAACATATGATAGTGTCTCACTATGATAGGCCACAGGGTGGCCATGCTAAGTGAGAACAACACCCACAACATAGTCTGAAGAATTTGTCTCAATCTCAAAGGGTTGTTGTAGGTCCAGTAATGAAAGTATATAGGTTGAGAACAAGTGATGCTTCGAATCATCGAATGCTTGTTGTTGGGACAGGCCCCACACAAATTTTTCCTTACCACCACCCTGGCGACTTGGCTGAGGGCCCATGCAATATGGGAGAATCCCAACACGAACCTGTGATAGAAATTGGCAAGCCCCAAGAAGCTTCGAAGCTCAATGAGTGTGGTTGGGGCTGGCTAGTCATGGATGACCTAGATCTTGGCTAGATCCCCATGTACACCATGTTGATCAATAATGTATCCTAGGTAATGGACCTTGTCCATGCTGAAAGAGCATTTTTCCAAGTTGGCATATAGCTTATGTTTTCGTAGGGTGTGTAGAACATGTTGAATATGCTGCAAGTGTTTCATCCAAGTCCTTTTGTAGATCAGGATGTCATCCAGATACACTACTACAAAATTATCGATGAATGGTCACAAGATATCGTCCATCATCCTCATAAAATTTGTTGGAGCATTTGTCAAACCAAAGGGCATGAACAACCATTTAGAAATACCTTTTTTTAACTTGAAGGCGATCTTCCATACATCGTTCTATTGTATTGGGACCTGGTGGTATCCAAACTTCAAATCAATCTTACTAAAGTACTTGGCCCCCATGAGTTGATCAAGGATGTCGTCGATTCGGGGAATTGGGTATCGGTTCTTGACTGTGATTTTATCCAGGGCCCGGTAATCAATGCAAAGTCGCCAGTTCATGTCTTTCTTCTACACCAACACAATTGGGATCCCACAAGGCGATGAGTTGGGATGGATGTGCCCCTTGTGGAGAAGTTCTTGGATCTGTCACTTGATCTCCTCATTCTCTAAGAGAGAGCGGTGATAGACTGGCCAATTGGGCAGCAGTGCATCGGGGGTCAGATCGATGGGATGCTTGACCTGAAAGTGCAGAGGTACCTCAGTAGGTGAGGAGAATATATCTGAGTATTCTTCCACAACCTTATCCAATTGCTTCTGGTGTGTGGAGAGGTTGTCTGTGGAGGCCCTAGATGTGATTGTGATATTTCGCTCACCCTGAGAGCAAATCACGAAAAAGAAAAAATTATTGGTCTGAGAGATGACCTTCCTACATTTCTTGGTAGAGATCAAATAAATATTACTAGGCGAAACTGCCTCAGGTATCCTATAGAATTTCTTGTCCAAAGCAATAATAAAATGGTGAGGCCTAGACTCATATATAGCATGACGTTTCCATAAATACGGTTATCCCAAAAGAACATTACAAACTTAGAGAGGAGAAACATCACACAATACCTTATCTTTGAAGGGTTTGATGTCGTACGACAGGCGACACTGTTGTATGACGTAGAGATCGCTTCCTTGGCGGAGCCACCCAATCGTGTAGGGTTGCGGGTGCAACATTGTTGGCAGGGCTAGCCGCTTAATGACCTCTGCAGAGATGAGGTTTTTTTGGCTACCGCTGTCAACGATGAAGTGCAACGAGGTACCATTCAGCCACATTTGTGACTGAAAAAGGCGCTCTCCTTCCTCTGGCTCGTCTGTTTCACCGGGTTGGAGCTTGGTGGTAGAAACGGTAGCACTGGGTTCCACGTCGATGATCCGTCTCCCCCTTTCTGGTTCTAACTCAAAGTCAAAGGTTGTGTATGATTCAGAGGCTTTCACCTCATCCACTAGTGACTTCTTTGAGTGACAATCAGTAGTGTTATTCCAGGGTATCTTATGGAAGTCACACCACTTCCCAGTGTCTTTATTTATCTTTCTGGTGTCCTTCTTTGCTTGCGGCTTGGACTAGTTTTCCTGAGCTTTTCTATATTTTTTTCCTTTGTTCTATGGGTTTGGGCTACCCTTTTCTAGCTTTTGTTGTGAGGGGTTCCCAGGTCTAAATTATCGTGTCTTTTGTTTAAGCTTCTGCTCAATTTTGACGACATATTGGTAGGTCATGCCTAAGGACGAGATGTCCAGAAACTCCATTTCGGCTTGGATGTATCTATGAAGACCATCGCGATACTTGAGCACCATATGTCGCTCAAAATATTTGATACCCAGCTTGGTACAAAAGGTATGGAAGATATTTGTGAACTCGAGCATTGCTTCGTCTCTTTCCTGCCGCAGTGTGATCCATTTTGTATACAGGTCGTCATAGCTTCCGACAAGGTAGTATTGTTCCTTAATAGCATCCCTGAAGGACTCCCAGGTGACCATGACTATAAATAATGAGGGTTCCTCTGTTTCCTTTTGCTCACTAAACTTTTCCCACCAATCTTTGACATGGGGAACGACTTTGAGGAGTGAAAAAGTATTATTTTCTCAATTTGAAAAGTTATGGGCAGAGAAATAGCCTTCTAGTAGATTCAACCATTCGTCTACAACATCTGTGTCTATCTGACCTTCAAATATAGGAATATCGAAATTGATTTGTACCTTGAAGGGGTCGACGTCTCCACTTGAGGAAGATGTGTCATCTGTTGGTAGCCGTCGAAGGATTTGCGCAAAACTATCCATCATCTCGTTGTTGGAGAAATTTTTATTTTCGACAAACTAGTTCAGTGGGAGTTAACTAACTAGTTCTATTTTAGACTTTCTAATCTTAGACCATCACTATTATGCATGCATTCCTAATTATAGAATGGCATTGCCTATATGAGCGAAGATCACTCACTCATTGATAAGATCATAATATGCATTGAGTCTCATTCTTCATTGTGTATCTCTCTTCCTTTTCTTGATAAGCTTTATTTGTGTATGCTTTAGCTAGGTCTCTTGTGCAGGTTTCCATGAAACACTGACATGGTATCAGAGCTACGTTGTTTGGAGCAAGCCAGACAAGCCAAAGAATAAGGAAAATCGGAGTTTCAGTGAGCTAAATCCATGGTCATACCTTTCAACAGTGGTTTCTCCAAAAATATTAATGTTTTGAGGAAATCACTCACGTTGGAAGTCAATCAACCCATTATACAAGTGGGTTTTCAACTGTTTGGTGATATTTCTCACCCTTTGCTTAGAAATTAAGTCGGAAGATAGCCACCTAAAACTTATATGAATCTGTGGTCGTACCTTTCTACAGTGATTGCACCCAAAATATTAAGTTTTTGAAGAAACGGCTCGCGTGGGAAGTAAATTGACCCATTATACAAGTGACTTTTCAATCGTTTGGCGAGATTACTCAGCATTTTCTCATAAATTAAGCTAGAAGATAGCCTCTTGAAATTGATACGAATTTGTGGTCGTACCTTTCTACAATGATTGCTCCCAAAATGTTAAGTTTTTGAGGAAATGGCTCGCGTGAGAAGTAAATAGACCCATTATGTAAGTGGGTTTTCAATCATTTGGCGATATTCCTCACAATTTGCTCAAAATGTAAGTCGGAAGATCGTCTCCTGAAACTGATACGAATTTTCACTTAAAGTGCCCTTTCTGCCATGATTTCTTAATTTTTCACTTGCAGATTGAGAGTAAATTTTTAGGGGTTCTTAGAAATAATGGTAGAGATGGATAGGACAACTATTATACATTAAAACTTGGTGGTAATCCTCACACCATACAATTATTTTGATTGGAAGCCTAAGGCAGAATTCCAACTCAGAAGAAAATGATTGTATAATTTGACAATGGCGACAAAAACAAAACCTACATCATCAGTTGAGAAGATGAGATGGGAGAACCATAAGGATGAGGCCACAAGACTACTTTTTGAGTTAATCTCCATTGATATATGGTTTCGTGTTGCCGCATGCAAGACTCCAAACTAGATCTAGACCACCTTGGAAGGACTCTTTGGAAAGCAGGATAAGATGCAAAGTCATATGCTTGAGGTAGAGTTGAATACCTTAGACTCTAAAAGTTTTGATAATATACATGATTTCTTTACTAAATTTAAATCTTTGATATTGAGCTTGGGTGAATGTGGTATTGAAAATTCTACATAATATAAGCAACTTATTCTAGCAATCTTGGCCAAGCTAGGACTAGAATATGTTGTATATGTCTCCAATTTCCATTCTGGTAGTTGTCTTTTTGGAATAAATTGGAAAATTCCTACGATGGCTCAGTTCATTGAGTCTCTCACACAAGAGAAGACAAAAATCATATAGATGGGCCTCATGAAAGATCCCAAATCACATGCACTCACCATGCATGATGGAAAATGGTCATCCAAACATAACAGGAAGGAGGGATATTCCAAACCCTTTAATGATTATTCAGGTTCCAAATACTCTTTAGATTCCAAGAAGAAGAAGAAGGGAAAGTAGTGCACTTACTCCAATAAACCAAATCATGAAGAATCCACATGCATGAAGAAATAGATCGATCTTATGGCACACACACTTCAAAAGAACAACCTTGGAAACTTCATTCCAGAGGGAGTCAAGTAGCATAAGGAAGAAGATCATGCTCCTAAGAAAGGTAATCATCATGCTCTGGTTGCAATTAATTCCTCATTTGATTCATGGATTATAGATTCTGGTGCATCCCATCATATGAAATTTTCTCTTTCTTGAGTCCATGCTCAAGACCCCCTATTCTCATGGGGGATGATACTCTAGTAGAAGTAGCAGGAGAAGGGAAAGTGGAAATCCACAATGGCAATTTTGAGAATGTTCTACATGTTCCAAAGCTTTCTATGAGTCTGCTCTCAGTTTATCATATCACTCAAAAAGGTAAAAAGGTTGAATTTGCATTAGATTTAGTTTCAGTAATTGACATGCATGACAATTCCATTATTGTAATTGGTGAGGTGGATCACAAGTCAAGGTTGTATAAATTCACTAAGTTTTCTGACGATGACTCAGCTTTTCTACTTACACATAAGGATATTACTTTGCATGCACCTCCATTGCAACATGCATATACTCTTGTGCTTCCATCAGTTTCAGACATCAGAGATGATTCCATACACTCAGATTATGTACATGGAAATAAGAAGGTAGTATAGCCAGATAAGAAGTCAACGTTGAAGCTTCAGCAGATGCCCAAGAAGGCACATTTCACACTTCAGGAAACATGAAACCTTGCAGGGAATCCATTGGATTCGAGGAGGAATCGATCTCAGCATGAGGATCCTTCTCATGTATTTTCAGCTTCAGAACCTGCGATGCCCATGAATTGCTATATGGTTCAATCTACTAATCCATAGAAATAAAATAGGGTTGTGGGAAATCCATTATGGCAAGCAACCATGCCAAAGGAGTATGATTCACTCTTACAGAACCAGACTTGGAATGTGGTTCCACTTCCACCAGAAAGGAATATTTTCAGGTGCAGATGGGTCCGCGGGATCAAGAGGTACAAGGCCCGACAGGTTTCCAAAGGACCTCATCAAACCCATAAATATTTCTACATCTTCACTAAGACTTTCAGTGAGTAGAATTTCAGACTTTGCGGGATCATCTTGCAGTGAAGAACACAGTTGCCTAGCAGCTGTTATTTTCTTCTTTTGATACATCGTCTTTTGAGGGGGGGGTTTGTTCCCACGTGGTTTTCCCTCTTTCCTCGTTTTTATTCAGTGTTCATTAGTTGCATTATACATGAGTACCTAAAATGGCCTAGTAACCAGGACTCATTTTTTACTCCATAGTGATGTTCAGGGGGGGTGCTGGAGAAATTTCTATTTCCGGCACACTAGTTCAGTGGGAGTAACACTAGTTTAGTGGGAGTTAACTGGCTAGTTATATTTTAGACTTTCTAATCTTAGACCATCACTATTATGCATACATTCCTAATTATAGGATGCCATTGCCTATATGAGTGAAGATCACTCACTCATTGATAAGATCATAATATGCATTGATTCTCATTCTGCATTGTGTATCTCTCTTCCTTTTATTGATAATCTTTGTTTGTGTATGCTTTAGCTAGGTCTCCTGTGTAGGTTTCCATGAAACACTGACACTCGTTCCTCTATTGCGTGAGGAATTCCTCGAGAAACATTTTGAAAGGATCTCTTGTCCCGTCGTCTTTCTTTTCTCCCACCATGATAGGTCGCTTGGGCATGCGAGATATTTTTCCTCAAGAGAAACAAGATCGAGACCCAATTCTTTGTACCCTGACCTCGTTGGGGACATGCATTAAGAACGATAAGGAGTAGACCACTCTGGTACCACTAATCTGGATTTTATGAGCAGAATGGAATGAATATAGATTATTATTAAAATATGCTTAACAAATAATAATAGAGATACAGAAAAATTGGTTTCTATTCAATAAGGAAATAAGCTGAAACTATAAAATGTAGCGGAAAACAAGCTTGTTGGAATGGTGGCATCTTATCTCTGAGAAGAGATGTGACGGTTACGCATATTCGCAAGAATATGATTACAATGAGGCTCTGAAGGAATTTTAACAATAAGCATGAATGCCAAAACCCTAGACATTCAAAAACCTAACCCTAGGAGATGAAGGGCCAAAAGTCATGTGGGTCTCGTTGGGGTAAGCTAGTACATCAACTTCCCGGGGTCGTATCTTTTGCGTACGATCTTCGTTTTAGGCACACGATAGCCCATTGGAAAGGTCTATACGAGGAATACACATTTTGTTGTCAGACTCTGATTCGATTTAGAGTGTAACTGTGGCGAGCCCTAAAAACGTTGTTTAGGGCCTCAAAACGGCCCTGGGAGTCGGGGACCCGAAAACTAGGAAAAAACTGTCAAACTGAAAAACTGCCAAAATGAACCAGTTCGAATAGGTGGGAGGCCACCAACATCCATTTGGATCAACATTTATTTTTGGAATAGGTATGGTATCATGGGCATCAAGGAAGTAGCCCATTGTGACTCTTTCTTCAACAGAAGCAGATTATGTTGCAGCTACAAGTGCGGCTTGTCAAGTAGTTTGGATGAGAAAGACGTTAAAATATTTGTTGTAGGAACAACATGAACCAACACCAACATTCTGTGAAAACAATTCAACCATCATGTTATCAAAGAACCATGTGTTTCACAAGAAAACTAAGCACATTGATACAGGGTATCATTTTATCAGAGAATTGGTGAATAACAAAGATATCTGTTTAGAATTTTGCAGGTCAAAAGAACAAGTCACAGAGATTTTTACAAAGGATTTAGCAAGAGATTCATTTGAGCATCTGCACGATAGTCTGGGAGTCTGCGTAGTAACAAATGAGTGACAGTAAAATGTAAACTCAATTTTTGATGAAATGTTTTTGTAATCCCAACTAGTTATGATTAAGGGGGAGTGTTGGAAATAGTAATTAAAATTCGGTGAGATCTTTACATCTCTGTCAATTTGTCTGTCGGTCCTTTTTTCAATAGTTTTTTAGTCAGCCGAACTTTCAAACTGTCAGTCTGTATGTCAGTCTGCAAATGTAAACTTGCCCGTTTACTCAATATCAGTCTAAGTCAGTCGACCAACAATGAAGTTATAAATGTAGACGATCTTTATCTTTCTCAAGCCTAGTTAAGTAGTTGAAGAGTCAACCTTACTTATACAGGAAGTCTCAGTCAGAATCCATATAAGTCTGAGTCTTTAGTTAGTAAAAAATGATGCAGAGAAGAAGCAGAGAGGTAGAGAGGAAAACATCAGTAGCTGAGGAGTTGAAAAAACTATGATCACAAGCTTTGAGTCTGTAAAGTTAGCAGAAATGATTTGAGCCAAAGATCATCTTTTTCATTGTATTTTGTATTCGTGCACTGCGTTGAAGTTATCAATATCAAGTATTTTGTGTGTTGACAAAGTTATGTCATATTTATGAGTTAATGTTCTAAGCATAGAATTGTGTTATTCCACATTCATAAATCAGTTTATTAAGTGTGTTTATTCACAACGCGCAACAAATTGTGCAGTTTGTGCACTGTGCAGTTCGTTTTGAGAACTCTGTCATGAAGCCTGTTTGGTGCACAGTATTTGAAACTTCTTTGCATAGAGTAGAATGTGCACAACATCGTTCGCATTTCAGAGAGGTGGTACTACTCTTCGGGGAAATCGTGTGCATGTAAGATTCATTGTGTCCAAGAAGAGAAGGCCCAAGAATAACTCCACCCTATATTTTCATCAACCAAGATAGATAAGTCATAGAATTTACACTTCAAATTTTGAGGTCAATCAAAGTTGTAGCATGATGGAAGAAAAAGATTCATAATTGGTAATCTTAATTTGAAAAGAGGTAACAAATGAAATATTTCGTCATAATTGGAATTGAAGACTAATTCTATCTATAGGATTTTTTTATGCAAGGGTTAGTTCAACAAAAGGTCTCTTTCAAGTTATTAGAAGCAATTCAAAATAAAGTGAATTGGCTAAATTGCAAACAATTTTCTAGGAGGGTCAACGAACTTTGAAAAATATACATAAGAAATAGTTCGGAATAACAAGATCATGCCAAAATCGTTTTGGTATTGTTTTGTTTCCTTTATAATTAATAAAACTTACAGAATAAACTAGCTAATGTGGGCACATATATTGCTAGGTCACACTAGAGATTCCTCTTCCAAGATGATTTTGAGAACATTTTGCAATGGGGTTGTTCTGATTCCCGCATGGTTGAAACCCTCCCAAGATTGAAGATACAATTCTTGTTTTTGGTAGGCGGTTAACAGGATTCACATTTGGAACTAACATTCAAAACAGTACAAGGCTGAGTCTTCTTAGAAATACATCCGACACGCAGAGGCAGTCAGGAGTTGTTGCAGGGGTTCACAAACACAATCATCCAAGGCAAGGCCACATATGGTAGAATTATATTGATTCATGCAAGGCATGAAAACCCGATGTGTGCCCCCACAAAGGACTGATAATCATTTTACTATTAGCTAGAGCAAGATATAGCTCATAGAGAGAAAGATCATAGATCAAGTTAACTAGATGATGGTTATAATTTTCTGACATTAAGCAAATTTTATGGGATTTATAAAATTAAATAAATTACTATATTAAGATTTATAAACTTAAATGAATTCTGAAATCTTCATTTTTTTTTTCAATATCGAAAAAATACTTATATTAGTGAATATAACAAGTCTTTTACAAAATTCTATTTGTTGGTAGACATTTTAATTCCCTATTACATCGTCATACACTGGAGGTATAAGTGTAGTCCACAAAATAAGATCCTTCATCATACACTAGAGGTGTAAGTGCATTCCACAAAATAAATTCATTTTGATTTTACATATCATGTTTCAAAATGACAAAATATCAAATTCTTCAACTTTGTTGCAGAAATATATTAGTTGATTGGCATTCTTTCAAATATCTTTGTTTGAAATCATGTACCCTATGCATTGTATATCCCATCTTCTTCCAACTGCATTGCTTGCTTTGATAGTTGATCAAATTCCTTATTATATTCTTTGTATATGTGTTGTGCTTTTAGTTGTTGAAACTTCCCGCTCAACACTCGAATTTTTGTCATCCAAGGTTGAAGAGAAACCACCTGTAAATTGTTTTCATGAGAAAACCAGTCAAGAATAATCTTCGAGTCTCCTACCAGTTGTAATCTTTTTATATTTTTGTAAAATGAAAAATATAAAATACACCATAGTGCTAAAATTTCACCCTTGGTATTGGTTCTGATGCCACAGTTCATATGAAGGATAAAAGTACCCAAAACTGGACATTTTAAAATTGCTCCAACCCCACATTTTGTTCCCTCACATTGTGAGGCACCATCAAAGAATCCCACTGCCAGGTTCTGGTCTAACAAAGGAGGCCCAACAATCCTAACAAGTTGAACAATTTGTGTGTTTTTATTTTCACCCAAGTCCTATAATATTTTGTTGCAAACCCTAACCAAAGATGGTGGATGTTCCTAAAAAATAAACAAGTTCCCATGCTTCCAAATCTCCCAACAAATGTAACAAGGAACTTATTTCCAGAATTCCATATTCCTTATCCAAAACTGAAAACACTCATTAATCTGTCCTCCCTCCCAAAACCTTTTTATTTTTAGTTCCTTTAAGATTGAAATCCATATATCTTTGGTGAATTGGCACTCGGAAAATAGAGGATTCAATGTTTCCTCATTTTCCCTACAAAGGACACATCTGCTAGGTCCAATCATCCCTCTTTTTGTCAAATTTTACCAGGTGAGAATTTTTTTTCAAACATTAACCAACATGATAATTTAACTTTAAAAGGTATCTTCCACTTCCAAAGTTCTATATACCAAAAAAATTTACATCCCTCCATATCCTCCAGAAATTGTAATTCATAAGCTTGTTTTTCATTAGCATGTCCTCATTTGGTATTCCACAACCACAATAATGTATCATTTTCTGCATTTAATTCAAAACCCGACCCAACTAAACCTTTAACATATTTATACTATTCCACTTTTTTCCCTCCCTCTAGTCTAAGAGTATCTTCCTTCTTCCATCTTAATGTACTTGGATCCTCAAGATCAAATGACCCTGCTTGTGCCGGAAATTGTATGCCCTGTTCCTGCATAATACTAATTAAATTCTTTGAGATTTTATAATAAGACTGTGACCCAATCATTGGATCTTCTCCAATTCTAATGTCCCACCCATTTCCAAGCTTCTAGACAAGCCAATCAGTTATGATGGATAATAAGGAATTTAAATCTCTCCAACAGTTTGACATACCATCCCGGGTTTTCCTGCCTTCCCTGAACCAATCAACAACAATTTTATTTTTCAAATATTTTTTGTATGCCACTTCATGCAAGATTCTAGGAACCATAAGGCATCTCCACAGGATTTTGGCTACCAATGCTTTTCCAAAAGAGAAAATATTTTCTATACCCCACCCTCCTATATTTATTGGTTTAGCAATTCTTTTCTAGTTTACCAAGTGCATACCTTCTTTTACTTTCTTCCTAGTCCATAAGAAACTAAACATCCTTCATGTAATTTTATTTAGTAGGTTTTTTGGAATCTTAGCTAATGAAATCCAGTAAACATCTATGCTTTCTAATACATATTTTACAAGAGTTACCCTACCCCCTAAAGTAAGCCATCTATGACTCCAATTCGAGATTCGTTTTTCAATTTTTTTCTCAAGCCAACTCTAGTCCGCCACTGTATAGCAGTTTGGTTTAATGAAGAACCCTAGGTACTTAAAACCAACATCTATTGGTTTAAATGCAAATGGAAAAATCTCTTTCAAAACTGAGAGCTCCTCTAATGTCCACCATGCTTCCAGAAATAAAGACTTATGTGGGCTAAAGGACATCCCCATTGCCTTGCAGAATAGATCAAGTACCTCAAAAAAAAATTGTTCTGTGATGGTTCCATTCCCAAATAATAATACATCGTCCACAAATAGTAAGTGTGTGATTCTTAAACCTTTTGCCACTAAAACACCTTCAATTTTCCTTTCTACAACCAACGTTTGGATGGTTCTACTCAATCCTTCTACAACAAGTAGGAACAGTAATGGGGATAACGGGCATCCTTGCCTCAATCCTCTTGAACTTTTTAAAAAAAAATGGAAGGTCTACAATTAATTAAGAAAAAAAATTGCAGTAGATACACACCCCATAATCCAATTTGTTGCCTCTAGACTCAATCCAACCTGAAGTAAGACTAACCTTAATAAACCCCAATCCACTATGTCATATTCCTTCATCATATCCAGTTTAAGGACCAAAGCTTTGTTATTTTTTACCTTTATACTATGGAAGTCTTCTTGTGCCACTCCAATGGCATATTTATTTGTCTACCCTCCAGAAAGCCAAATTGTTCCTTTGATATACCTGTTGAAAGAGAGGCTTTAATTATGGCTGCAATAATTTTTGAGATAAACTTGTAAGCCAAATTACACAATGAAATTAGTCTAAACGCCTCAAACGTTTTTGGCTTATCACTTTTAGGAATAAGAGCTAGAAAGGTAGCATTCAAGGCTCTCGAAACCCTACCTTTTCGTCTAGACTCTTCCATCGCCTCAAGTAGTTCATTACCCAAGAGATCAAAGAAAGCCATGAGTAATTCTACAGTCCAGCCATCCGACCCAGGACTTTTTGAGGCAGCAAAACCTTTTAGGGTTGACAGTATTTCAAGTAAAGCAACATGACCAACAATTCTAAGGCCCTCTTCCTCAGAGAAAATCCTAGGATAAGCACTAATAACTGCCATTTGATTTGAGATAGTGGGGTTTTCCTGACACTTAAAGATGTTCTAAAAATATCCAACAGCTTCCTTTTGTAGGCCCTATTGATTTGTGACTTTGGATCCATACTCCTTAGTAATATCCCAGATAGCATTAGCATGTTTTCTATAATTTTCATATGCATGGAAAAACTTAGTATTCCTGTCTCCTGAAGTGAGCCAATTTATCCTACTCTTTTGTCCCCAAGTTTCCTCCTCCTGATTTAAGAGAAACAATTTTCTCTTTTCTTTTTCTAGTACCAATACTTTTTCATCCTTCTTCTCAAAACCCACAGGAAAGTTAGAATAAAGAGTGTCTAAGTCAATTTCAAGTTGCAACAATTCCTCCTTTGCAAGAGTTTTTTATTTCTTTTCCACTTAATAACAAATGGCTTAAGCAATTTGAGTTTTTGAACAAGAGAGTCCATAGGATTTAAAATCTCTGTCTCTAAGAGCCTGTTCCAAGACGATCTCACTAAGTTTACAAAATCTGGTTCCTCCAGCCAGACATAATTGAATTTAAAAGGATAACAATACTTTTCCTTCTCTTGTTCTAAATGTAGAATCACTGGCATATGATCGTAGATCTTAATAGTCCTCACCCAAGATCTGTATGTGAGTCCGGACAGGGATAACTCCTCATTTATCAAAAATCTATCCAATATCTTAGCAATGTATTCTCTAGCACCTCTTCCATTTCTCCAGGTAGGAAGAAGTTTTACTGGCTCGATATCAACCAGACCTTCATCTTGAATCATTTGGCTAAATTAGGAGTGCATTGGATCAGATCTAGAGTGGGGACCCCACACTTCTCTATTTGAAATGGTAAAATTTAAATCACCTCCCAAAATTAAGTTGTTATCTTTGAGCAACCCATCCCTCTTAATTGTATCCCATAATTCATGTATGTCTCCATACGGGCCATAACAATTAATTAGCTTCAGCCTTTTGTTTAAATCATTTACCAAACCATCAAATAGAATCCCTGCAAGAGTCAGAAAAGAAGAGAAGTCATCTCTTCTTGGATTCCATGCAAATAACGGCCCGCCCGATAAACCTAATGAATCCACCCCCACAAAAATTCCACGTAGGGAGGAGTTTAGAAAATATCTCCCTCGCTTTGAGTTCACTAACCATAGTTTCCTCGATAAGCAGAATGTCTGATTTTACAAGAGCTAAAAAACTTTTGACGGCTAGGAACTTTGGATCACCCCCGACTCCTCTAACATTTAATGTTACTACAATACTTTTTTAACCCTTACCAGGGCTTTCTGAGCTCTAAGTGCCCTTGGTCCATCTACAACTAAAAACCATGTAGTATCTTTAGTCTCGTTTTCTTTTCGTAGCTTCCTATAACTTCTCGTTTTGAGCGGAGAAAAATCCTTTTCCAGGCCTCCAAACACAAATCCTCTCAAAATAGTTGAATCTCCCACAGAGCTACACATTGTATCCCTTTTCAGTTTCTCTTGCAATGGAACCTTTACAGAAAATGAAGGAAGAGGTTCTCCTCCCGAGTACATCAGAACAGGATATCGATTGAGTACTTATTTATAAGAGGGAATAAAATTAACTAGGGAATCATCAATATCACTAAGCACAGACGGGACTGTCTGAGTGTAACTGCCCAAGGATTCTACAGAGTCCTCTGCATCCCCATAGTTTTTAGGTTCCAAAACGCCAGAAGTAGCTGGCTCATTCAGGTGAACAAGAGTTCCTTCATGATTAATGGAAGCCCACTCCTCCAGTACCTCACTGGTCTTCGCCACAGGCTTCTAAAAAAAAGGAGGAAGACGGGTCACCCTTTCTCCCATATTACTAGTGTCAGGCTCCCTAATCGAGGACTCAACACCAACAACCATCCCTCCCAAGCCCCTAGGGCTGCCTATGTGTGTCCACACAAAAGATTTGAACATTTCTCTTCAACCCCAGAGTTTATAGTATCCAAAACCAAGGGTGAAAAAAACTCATCTGATCGGTTAGTTGAAACAACAAATCTAACAAAACCCCCCTCCCCCAAAACCTCACGAGCCAAGGACATAGGATTCAAACACATAGAAGGTAAACCAACAACCCCCCTTCCCAAAGTGGTAACGCCAATCTCCCCTCCCAAATTCATCCCATCCAAGACCCTTCCCGAACACAACGAGGAAGAGCCTAACACGTTACAGGCTTCAAATTCCTCTGTTTGTTTCCCCTCCCTAAAAGGCTCCCTAGATCTCACAGTAACATATATGGGAGAAGATGAACAATCAGGTCCTATAGTCATAGTAGGTACTATCACCGAGGAGGAGGTCTCCAAAACATATTCCTGCATCCAAATTAAATCACCTGTAGACAGAGAGGAAAAAAGGCTTGGGCACAGAGTTTTTAACTTACCAAGGAAATAATCGTTATCAAATTCCAAAGGGAGAATGGACTCTACAATGTTGTCTAGGTCAGTAACAGGAGAAGTTCCCTGCAACTCCATCTCTAGATCGATCTCTGAATCAGAACAACAGGAAGGCAGAAACTTCTGAACCCCATGACATGAGTGTTTCAAGTGTCCCGTTGCCTTACAAGTCGCACACCTAAAAGGAACCTCAAGGTAATCCAACCTTTGTTGGTACAAACAATTGCACCATTTGATTACCAGGTCTGCAGGTAAACCTTGTTATAGGTTGAATTCAACCAATATTCACCCAACTCGTCTAACACGACCTACTAAAAATTGTGGATCAACGTGCAGGAATTTACCCAATGTGTCACCAATCGCCTCGAAAGCCTCCAGGTTCCACAATGCTAGCAAAAAACCAGGTAGAAGAACCCATAAGTGTCAAAAGAGAAATTGGTCCTTCTCATGATTAAAGTAATGAGTCAAGCGCTTCAGCATGAGACTCCCATTCTTATGAAGCCAGACCCTGTCCATAATCACCGCAGCGTCCTCTGAAGATTTAAAGCTGAAACAAAACCAGCCTTTTACCAGAATAAATACCTCAGGAGTGTAGCCCAATACTGGGCACCAAAAGTCTTCAACCCATCTGTGAATGTCCTTAGACGACATCGACCAGTAGCTAAACCGGCCCACCAACACACGAATGGATAAAGAAGTGACTTCCCTCATTCCAATATCGCGTCCAAGAGCCATTGTAGCCTTTTGTTTCTTAACTCTCCAAGCCTTTAACCCGCAAGGAATCTTTTGCTCCCCCACTGCCTTGTGTAAACCTAACACAGGAGAAACGCCCAACTTTGCGCAAGAACCCTTTATCCCCTGCTCACCGCCTTTACCCGTTGAAGAGCTCTTCGGCCCTCCCACAACAATCTCCTCACTACTAAACCCTCCCACCGAAGCCCACAGAGAGGAAGAAACAGAATGTTGTGCAACAAGTGTTTTGGCACGTGTATCCCAACCTCTTGTCGCTTCCAAAGAAAAAAGGTCATCAATGATCTCGATGGACATTGTGTCAAGTGAGCGTCCATCCAGATCAACACCTATCTCAGGAGAAGTACGTGTAATAAAGTCCGGCCTGAGAGCATTTACGAGAGGATCCGACAGGCTCGATTTCCGTCGATACGCACTCAATTCATCCCTATACACCTCGTATGTTTTGTGGAGGCTCACCTGGCTCCACCAATCATCATCATCCATGCCATAACCGGATTCCAGCTCGACTTCTACTATGGGTAACTAGTACCATCCCAGTGAGCAACAACAATAAAGAGATCTACCCTAGTACTAAACCCTACCCGCCCATAAATCTTAGTTTATGTGATGGAATATATTAAGATTTATAAGCTTAAATAAACTCTGAAATCTTAGTTTATGTGGTGGAATAATTTCACGACTAAAAATAAGTTTGATTTTTATTAATGAAGAAGTTATGGAGTTTCACATTATTATAATCGTTTAGTTTTAATATTTTATAATTAAAAATTATAAAAAATATATACTTTTCGTTCATAAATTTATATAGACTTGTCCATTACATTGCTGACTATTTGGGCAACAAAGCTCAACACATAACGCGTGATTTCCCAGATTTGATGGATTATTGAATCTCTCTAACCAAGAAAAAAGAGAAAACCATGTCTCGTAGAAGTTAAATAAGCAGGATTAAGCTCAAAAGTTTAAATCGAAACTGAAAACTAACAGTGGTTTTTGGTGTATAAGCTTTCCGACCTGGAAGCTTGTAGAAAATTCATGCCATTTCGGGAAAAAGGAATTCAAAACAACACATTGGAAAATTGAAAACATTGGCTGGGAGAGAACCTACAATGATTTCAGCTATGACGCGAGGCTGCCTGAGGGGCTTGAGGAGAAAAGCCAGCATTCTGGTGACGAAAAGCACAATACATATCTGAACAATGAGCAATGGTAACGCAAAATTCATGGGATTGTCGCCCTGCCATACTCCGTTGGACGTTGTCTTCATCAATTTGACACAGTCCTGCGCGGTTGTGTTTGCAGCTCTGATCACTACATTCTCCATAGTTGTTTTCTTCCCACCCAAGAGGACTCGATCTCGCGACCGTTCAAGATAATTATCCCGGCACCAGAGTTCACAACTATAGCATAATTATCCCGGCCGTTCAAGATAATTATAGCATAACGGCGGAAAAACAGAAAAACAAAGCCAACCAAAGAAAAGACAAAAGCTTAAGGCAGTGTATGCAACACACGCAGACTTTTCTTCACCGTCGCAGGCCCATCACTCACTCTCCCGAGTCCCACTGGCATGCAGACTTTTCTTCACCGTCGCAGGCCGTCGGACTTTTCTTCACCGTCGGTCTAAATACCGTGGAAGCGCGTAGCGGGCTGGATATTGACCGCCTATTCAGACCTCACTGGCGTTTTTTGTCCTTGAGGTGGACTAGAGAAGGAATTGGACAGGCTACCATCTACTCGGAGTTTCCCCTACAGCTGCGGTTGTCTCTGTCGTGAAACAGTAACTTTCTTTCAAGAGCATTTAAACGCGATTAATAAGTACGTGTTTATAATGTATTTAATGTTCTGTGGAACTCAAATCTAAATTACTTTAAATCTTAATATATAAAATTCAACAAAGCATTAAATAAATAGTTGTAAGTCAATGATGCTTATTATTCGCTATATTTAAATGTTCTATTTTTATTTTTTTTCACAATTTTTTGTTGTTTAAATTGTATTTTTAATGCATAAATGAATTTACTTTGAAAAATTTGCTCTATATTTATATTATAAAATTTAGCCACTCAAATCTTTGAAATAATTGATGGAATTGTAAATATAAGTTGTTGAGATTTCATAATCTAAATGGATTAGAAAATTTTCAAAATGTTAAATTCCAATAATAATTACCAAAAAAATTAAAAAAAAAAAAATCTACCTTAAAAACACATTACATGTTCCAGAAACTAGGCCTTAGCCCCGTCTCTAGAAATCCATTATACAAAGACCTGTGTAATTTCCCTTGATCCCAAAATTGGAAAGAGGGTTGGAATTTTCCTCGAACTTTACCCATCCAATTAATTTTTTTGAAAGTTTAAGTTGTCACATTGTCTTTCTAATTATCATGAACATAATAGATGTGAGAATGATTTCTAGAAGGTTCTTCTCTAGAATGTTCTTAGAGAATATTATATAAGGGAGTGTTGAGCAATGTAATGAGGATAGTGAAGTATATTGTGATTGTAACAAGAATGATTGCTTCAGGAGTGTTATTCTTAAGGATTAATATATGGTGTTACCCTACCTCAAGGGTTTTGACTATTTCTTGTGTTGGATATTTGGTGAATGTTTTGGTTTATTCTTATTGAGATTAAGAGTTATTTTTGAAGTATATTTGCATATCTATTCGGGTACTTAACAATCATGCCCACATATAACATCCCGAAAGCCCCCCTCAAATTTCCTCTTCTACTTTGGATCTTCCAAGCTCACCACATCCAGTCAACACAGTGTTTGGGAAATGATAAGCCGACGTCACCACGAGGTACATTAGTCCTTTTTCCATATAGAGTGTTGTCCTTAATGTACTAGGCATGTGAATGAGGATCATTGGTTAAAGTTGGATAATGGATCGTAAGCTCCAGAAGTTATATGCTTGTTTTCTTATTTCACCTTGGTGACCAGCGTTTGTACCCTAGTCCAATGTTGTCACCCCAAAGGAAAATGAGTACTATTGGGGGGCGGCTCACAAGGGTAATGTTCCATTTCCCTCCATACTTAACACTTACCACAATAGAGCCTGTCGCAATGTACTAAACTTCGCTAATTGTTATAGCCCTAAATTTCTCTAGACATGCATACATGGCCTTGGCCCTCTTACTTGCATATTTTTCCAAAGCACTGCTGAGAAGTTCTTTTTAAAAAACCATTTTTTGAAGATGTACGCGTCCTGCACCATTACAGCCTGCGTACATACGCTTACTGCACCATTACAACTAGCGTACATATGCATGGTGCACCATTACAACCCACGTACATACACTTGTTGCACCACTACAACTAGCGTACATACGCATGTTGCACCATTACAGCCCGCGTATGATTGCAAAAGTTGCAAGGAATTCGTTGAAATTCACAGGCTGTTGGAGGTTTCTCAACCAATCGACCTGCTATAGCCCGTCACCCAACCGAATAACCATCCTTTTGGCATATAAAAGGAGGTGTTGGGGTCTCATTTCAAGGAGAAGCATAAGAACAATGAAACTCTACCCGATTTCACTTCCCCTTCTTGCCCAAGATATTGTTGCCTCTTGTGAGATATTGCCTCAACATTCCCTCATCAGCCCCTTCTTCCTCCATTTAACCCATTCTCTTCCATAGAAGAGATCAGAAGGTTGAGAGAAGAAGTCCATACAATGTGCACTTGGAGCATGGTAAAGAGGATCCCAAACCAGGTTCGCAGAATGGTAGCCGACTCATATTGTAAGGTATAATATTTGTATTCTGAATAAAAGAATCACATTTTTCTCTCCCAAATGATGGTGTCTTGAGTACTTTTATTGATTTATACTTGAAATTTTAACATCTAACCCTAACTTATATATGGAATAACATGCTTGTAGTTCTTTGTTTTCCTATCTTTGGATGCGGGTCATCCCTAGGAGGAGACGTGCATTCAATGGAACTTCCAAGCGTGAGGAGATCATCACCAGACGTGCGATAAGAGGTATAGTTACCAGATCTCTTCTCTCTTTTCTTTCTTTATATCAATTTTGGTATGTTTGGGGTAGTATAGAGAATTGCTTAGCTTTTAGACGATTGTTCACTCTGTCTACATCTTGAACCCTGGTGTAGTTAAAGGGGGGGTTTTCCTGCCAGCAGTAATGGATCATTGTTCATTCTCTCATGAGAAGAGGGGATAAATGCCTAGAGGTTGATTGCAACTTCTAGTAAAAGAATAATGGTAAAGAAAGAAAGAGATACTAGCAAGGACTCTCAAAAGCTAGTCCATACTTGAGCTCTACCCTTTCTGCATTCGCCCCAGTCCCAAAGCAGTGATGCTAGAGCTTGAAACCTTATAAAAGGGAATTGAAAATATAATAAGAGGACAATAAAAAGGCATATTAAGGGGTTGGAAAAAGGTTGTAGTGCTTAGAAAGTGGGAACTCAAGAGAAATCACACACTCCACAAAGGCACTCATAGAAATGGGCAAAATGACGCTATAAGCCATGGAGTAAGCTCAACACGTACCACTATCACACTTACTCTTGAAGGGTTATTTTCTTTCCTACTTCCCCCGGGACATATCCCTCTACTTGGGTCTTTTCTTTCCTATTTTGGTTGGCACACCTAATAGGGTCTGATGATGGTCTTCCCATATTCAAACCTTCCAACTTACACAAAGTCTTGAGCTAATATGAATTTTGAAGGGAATATTTGATGTGAACTATTTACGTGGCTTATATCTTAAGTAACAACTTACTTTGTATGATCTAAGGGCTTATATACATTGTGAACATTTTCTTTACTTGATTTCATGCTCTAATTTAGTTTGTATGCACCTAACATAGTTCTTGAAGGACGTCCCACACTTTCACCTGGGACATTGCATTTATTACAGGATATGGCACGTGTGATGCAGAGCGTTGAATCATTGGATGCATTGACACACTCAGTTATATGCTCTCACACTTTATGGACCTTAGATGATGAACAAATGAATTTGTATTTTCTAGATATGGTCATGGTGGCACATAGATGGGTAAAAATCGCACACCCTAGGCACTACCGTTGGACATTATCACACATTGGATGGAGGACGTTGCATTGGTAGATGTTTGGATGACATGCAGAGATGATATACACCCTCCTCCACCTTGGACACCATCCTCCATACCTTGGCCATTGCGCCTTTTTGATGATGATGCCATGCTAGGGTTTGATGGAGATGTAAGGGTTTGCTTCTATTTGGACACCACATGATGTTATAGGGAACTTGATGACGGTCTTCACCTTTACTGCACTCGTTGATGATGACATGTAGCCTTTGGAGGCCTTCTCCACACCCATGAGAACTTGACATCACCACATGTGTGACCATATCATGTATTATTTTCATGTTTTAGTATTGTAGAGGTTAATTTTGAGGGGTTAGCCCCACTTTTAACCTGAATTTTGTATTGTTTTATCACTTTGTGGAAAAACTAACACTTGGTTGCCTCATATTAATAGAGGAAGTGCTCAACATTTCAATAATCACAAATCACACTTGTGAGATCACTTATATTTTCTCTCTATTTATCTTTTTCGTTATACTAGTCTTGTGCTCATCTTTTGGAGGAGAATTGTGGACGCTTTGTCTTATTTTGAATTGATGATTTTAAGCTAGGGTTTCCTCATGCTGTGCAATTTTTTTTAAGTAAGTCTTATTTTTTCAAGTTAATGTTCTATGGTGTATTGTGATGAATGTTTAAAGGTTGATTTGTTGCATGTTACCTTGTTCATGTTTGAAACCCTATGAAGGATTGTAAGTCTTCATCCTCCTCCCTATATAATTCACCTTGTTTATTGAAGCATCTAAGCTATTGTCCTAGGGATTAACAGTCCTTATCCACCTGGGGTTTGAACTTATCTAGTTCAAGAATCTAGGGCTTATAAGGCCATATGCTTTAGACCTTGACCTAATTCATCTTCTTCCCCAATTAGACATCGTAGAAGAGGGAGACACCACCTAGGGTTTATAAGGCCATGAAATTTAGTTTTCCTCTCTAGAGATTGATCCTAGGCCTATAAGGCCATAGTCCTAGGGTTCAATTTCTCCTTCTTGGATTTTTTCCAAAGAGAAAATGGCACTAGTCTCGGTTCTTCAAGTGTTTGCATGCTCACACAAACTCTCTCTCTTTCATGAAACTACTTAATCATAGCATACCTAACCTCATTTGCTCACTAAAACTAACTCAAATCTCGGAAAACATAAGATATTTATTACTATTGTTATGAATGGTTTGTTTACTACATCCATTAGGGATGCTATTTATCATTGCGAACTTACTTAAAGTTGTGGAAAAACAGTAAGCTAAATTTAGAAAGTCAATCACTAATTTTTTGGGTTGTATTTCTTCTTGTTGTTATAAATATTTCACTATTGATATAAACGGGTTGACCGCTACAAATTTACAAGAATAATAAGGTTTACTTGTCATCTAGTTTCTAAAGGTGATTATTATGCTATATAACTTGGTAATTGGAATTATCATGCATTGAAGTGCTTATTGTCTCGTACATGTTTCCCAATTACCTTGTTTCAACCAATTTAACCCTTCACCTTTCCATAGACCTAGATTGACCATATAAGTGACCAAGATAGAGGGCTATAGGCTTGGCTAATCTTGTTTTGTGATCCCTTGAGGTCACTAGGGAAGCCTCCCTTTTGTTGGACCTCTTTCCTTCACTAAAACGAGGGAAGTGCTCACTCAGGTGATAGTGGTAGATACTTCTATTTGTTACACAAGATTGACATCTTGTGGAAGACTTTGCACAAGTACAAATCCTATGATAAGAGGAATAAGATTGGGTGTTAGATGTGATGGAGATAATTCCATGATTTGTTTGGTTAGAAGAAGATCATGCTTGGTCTATTAGAAGCAAACGAGAGTTGGACATGCACATAGCAGAGTTAAAATCACAAGAACACCAACTCAATGCTAAGATTAAATCCTTGGATAGCACTTTAGGGTCAAGCATGCAATAGTCTTGAAAGATGAAGTCTACCACTTAGGTCCAGATGAAGGAACTATAAGATTGCACATGCAAGATCCATGATACATATTTAATTCATGATGCCTTTATATAATCATGCTCTTATTGTGAATTATTGTAGTCATGGTTGGTTGATGAATATCCTTGTTTGTGCAAGTAGACTTGCAGGTTATGGAGTTCGATCACTCTTGAGAATACTTTGATCATTAACCGAAGGCACCTCAAACATTTCATGTCACATAGTTAGTGGCACTTATCTAGATTGTTGAACCTAGTGAATTACTTTGCATATTCACTTCCTTGTCCTTTGCAGAATAGAAGATTCATGCCAAGATTCGTGAGTATTCAAACTTCAAACTTGGTGTAGGAAAGTAATATTTAAGGTCATTGCACCATTTACTGTGTGTCGCACTTCACCATGTCCCTTAATAGGTTTGGATATTTAAGTATCCATGTCAACTCCACCTCCATTTTTTTTTTTCTTTGTTAGTTTTGAACAATTTTGTTGTAGAAAATAGATGTAAGTTTAGGGTAACATGTTGATTTTATGCACCAATGGGAAATAAAATGTTTATTTTGATGGAATGATAAGAAACACATGTATTCAATTTTATAAGGGTGAGAAGTAGCAGATTTCAATTGCTTAATGTGTGTGTTGTGTGCGTTAAATTGTAATTCATTGTATTCCCTATATTATTAAAAAAAGCCACTTGAAAAATAATTAACTTAAATTGTAATTGAGTGTATTCCCTGTATATTATTAAAGAACCCCACAAGTGTGTATTATTAAAGAATCCCACATGGAAAATCATCAACACATGGAGCTAGCTAGTCATAATTGCCATTCAAGAGCTACCCATTTCTTAACCAACATCAAGTAGTTCTCCTTCAACTCTTGCTCAAGAGAATGGTGAAGCTTCTCGTAGATCTAAACTCGCTCCCTTGGAACTTGATAGCTCTTGTTGGCGTTTGGTTACATGGCTAGCCCCAACTTTAATGGACAGGCTAAGAGCAAGCTAGAAAACGTGCCAAGAAGAAGTTTCACGGGACCTAATATACATTTAAGATTCTGATTAAAAAACCTTTCGTTGATGAAGGCCTATAAGGGCCAGCCCGACCCGGACCTTTGGACCTTTGTTTCCAGGTCCCAAGACCTAGACTATAAAAATATATACGTAGACTCTTTTAGGCTCCCGGGTACCAAGCATGGCATGAAGAAAATATGTAGACATGGAGAGACGGAGGGCACTTGTAAGACCCAAATCCCAACAACACCCTCCGGTCTAGCCAAGATCTACCACCGTAATAATTACGCAACCAGGGCATAAATCCCTTAAACAAACCCTCTCATATATCATCCGAACTTCTTGTTCAAGCTGTCGTGGAGTGCCTGCTGCTCAGGTCAGTAGATGGGGACAATGAGACGCTCAAGGAAGTCGATTCCCCATTTTTGGTGAAGGGCACCTCATCCTTATGAATCACATCGTGTTGCTGAATCACCAATACTGATGCGGTGATTGGAACGCTGGAAGACGTCAGGATATCCCCAATTGGACCCAATTCCGGATACTCTGCAGTCCGATCAGCCAAGTCTACAACCAGGGGGTGCGGGAAACGACCCCTCCCCACCATAAACATGTGATATTTTTTGCTCTTCGCGATTGCCAGCACCGACTCCACGGCGTTACTGGTCATCTGCTCTTCATACACGATCAACTCGCCCGCATTGTCACCCACACCATTCCTCCCAGGAGATTTCCCAGGATTCGACGCCTTGTTATTTATCACTTTCAAGGCTTCCTCGTCCAGACCCTTCTCCTGCTCTCTGTTCATTTCTGCAGTCGAAAACGTGTACACTCGCGTCTCGTCCTCGTTGGTTGGAAGCGGAGTGAGGTTGATAGCCGTGTGTTCTAATTCGGTGCGGGGCAGGAACCTTATTACCGTCAGCTTAATGCCCGGATGCTCCGCCATTCTTCTTCCGAACATCAGAGCCTCTCGATCATCAGGGCCTCCAAAGAAGAGTACCGCAACGTGATGGTCTACGTCGGAAGGCGCAAGCTGTGACTGACACCCCAGTCGGCCCCTGTCCACCAGGATGCCCACCGAGCATGGTGCGTGCTTCAACACCCGCTGGTTCACAGTCCCGAATCTCTGGCCCTCAGATTCTAGGACGCCGTCGACGCGCTGGTATTTGTGGAAGGGGAGTACGATCATGGCAATCCGCTTCTGGTCCGCAATGTTGCAGATATCCTCGTGCATGTCCTGGATCGGAGAGATGGCCACCATGGGCCTGACCGTTACCTTGTTCAATTGCCCATACGCCTCGAACGCAACGACTATCTGGTCTTGTTGACAACGGTTGCGGTTCCAGAAGGGAAGGCCGTTTTTCATGGCCTTGTTAACCATCATGATGGCAGAAGGCCTCTCCGACAGCTCCACCAGGTGCATGATGTAAAGGCGCAGGACAGACTTTCGAATCCCTCTGGAGGCCTCTATCAGGTTTATCATCCCCGGTATGTTCCTCGTGCCGTGCAGACAGGCCAGGATTCTGAGCTCGTCCTCTGACTTCTCTCTCTGTATCTTTCTGTGCTTGTATGGAACCGCCTTCCTTGCTGGCTTGTATATGACCGTTACTAATGGGGTGGTGATGAATGTTGTGAACAGTGCCATTAGCACCAAGATCGCAAAAACCTCGTCATTCAGAACCTGAAAAAACAAAAGTAAGCATCCCATTCATGTTAAACAGGCTATCCAATTCAGTTCATTCAAGATGAATTTCAGATTTTTATACAATTTGGGTTTTACCTTCATATCCTTTCCAATGTTGAGGACGATCAACTCCACCAATCCTTTGGTATTCATCAAGAATCCCAGGGTCAATGCTTCCCGACAAGGCACTTTGTGGGCAATCGCAACAAAAAACGTACCCAGAATCTTGCCAGCACAGGCAGTCATGATAACCAAAAAAAGCAGACCCCAAGTCGTGCTTCCATGGATCGTTGCCACATTAGTCTTCAAACCACTAGAGGCAAAATACAGTGGAAGCAGCAAGCCCGATACGAAGTCTTCAATCTTTTCAGTAAGAATCCCTGCGAATGGGCCGTCTCTGGGAATCGTCAATCCAAACACAAAAGCTCCGAAGATTGAGTGAATGCCAATTACATCTGTTGCGAATCCAGCTGCTAAGACTCCCGCCAGAGTAATGCAAATGAATGTTTCGTTCACCGGTTCGTTTTCTGGTGAACGGTGGGCAATCCAGGCCATTACGGGCTTCACCACCACCATCATGAAAACCACAAATGCTAATCCACAAAGCAGAACATAGATTGATATTACAGGGCTCTTGTTTGCCCCTGAAAGAGCGACGGCAAGGGCCAAAAGAACCCAAGCAACCACGTCGTTGACAGCAGCTGCGGCCATGGCAATTTGCCCCACATCGGTGGTGAGAAGCCTGAGCTCTGCAAGTATCCTAGCAAGCACAGGGAATGCAGTGATAGACATCGATACACCCATAAAAACAAGGAACTGTCCATAGCCCACACCTTTAGAAATCGATGCCCGGAGAACATAAGCAACCCCGATTCCGGCCGAAAACGGTAAGATAATTCCAGCTGCTGCAATTGTTAAGGCCTTGCTTCCAGTTCGTTTAATTGCTTGGAAATCCAGTTCCAGCCCAACCAGAAACAGAAAAAATAGAAGACCAATATTTGCAACAGTTTCAAGTACAGCGGTGCTACTCTTTGGGAAAATCGTGTGCATGTAAGCTTCACTGCGTCCAAGAAGAGAAGGCCCAAGAAGAACTCCACCCTGTATTGCCATCAACCGAGACAGAGAAGTCATAAAATTTACACTTCAAATTTGAAGTCAATCAAAGTTCTAGCATGATAGAAGAAAAATATACATAATCGGTATTCTTAATTTGAAAAGAGGTAACAAATGAAATATTTTTTCATAATTGGAATTGAAGACTAATTCTATCTACAGTATTTTGTTATGCAAGGGTCAGTTCTGTTGGTTTGCCTATGACATTGAAAGTTCCAAACAAATGAGGTTCAAGTGAAAGGGTATCCGTCAGTTATTTGCCCAAAAAATCAGAATTTTAAAAGTTAAAACCCTTAATAAATGTGGCAATCTTTATACTAATGGGTGCAATGTATCCTTCATCCAGAATATTTGAATGAGGTAAAGAAAAAATATTAAAAAGTATAACTTCATGTTCTTTAAATTTTTTATAAATTTTAATAAATTTAGACATTTTCAGAGTTATTTAAATTTGGTTAAAACTTTATTTTTTTGTTTGTTTGTTAATTTGTTTCAGTAAGTTTTAAACTGGTAACATCACAGACAGTTTTAACAACGCACTCCGTCACTAACTATTCTATATCTAGGAGACTTATTAAAACTTTAATTAAAAAAAGTCTCCTGCTTAAAAATAAATTTAGATTAAAATTTGGAAAAAAAATAAATTTAGATTAAAATTTGGGAAAAATATAAATGTTAAACATAAAAGTAAGATTGTCAACATAAGAGAATATGAAAGATTAAAATCATGATAAAGCTTTAATAAAAATAAATTTCTTCACGTTTTTCTCAAACTGGTAAAAAATAATTTGCTATAAGACTAACTTTCTCGAAGCAAAAAAGCTTAATTAACTTAATTGCTACCAGATTAAGTTAAGGCATAAACATGTCGGAACCATACGCCATTGACTGGCCTGGCCAATGGCTCCGGCCATTTACTGCGGCAAACATTACGAAACTGCCCTGGTGCTTTCCAACTAGTGTACGGTGTGATGTCATGTCGGCGAGAAATTTTAGACTTTTCAATGAAGAAATTTTATCGGACCAAATTTTTCGCGAGATAAGTTGGACTTTTAAATGAAGAAAGTTCGTCGGGCCAAATTATTCGCGAGAAATTTCAGACGTTTAATTGACGAAAGCGAATCATTTAGCCGCCATTGGAATAGTATATTCAAGAAATCAACATTTGAATAGAAATGTAAGGGAAAACCAGGAGTCTCCAAGGTTTATTGAACGGAATGTCTCTTTCAAGTTATTAGAAGCAGTTCAAAACAAAACAAAGTGAATCAGCTAAACAGTTTATCCAGGAGGATTGGCCGACTTTGAAAAAAATACATGAGAAACAGTTCGGAATAGCAAGCACATGCCAAAATCGTTCTGGTATTGTTTGGTTGCAGTTATAATTAATAAAATGTACAGAATAAATTAGCTAACATGGGCACATTTATTGCTAGGTCGCACTGTAGATTCCTTTTCCGAAATGTTTTTGAGAACGTTTTCCGGCGGGGCTTGTCTGATTCTCGCATGGTTGAAACCTTCCCAAGCTCGAAGATACAGTTCTTGTTTTGGGTACGCGGTTAACAGGATTCACATTCAGAACTAACAGGGAAAATGGTGCAAGGCTGGGTCATTTTACTGTAAGAAGTTCTTTTTAACGCACCAAGTAAAAAGAGAAAATCATGTTTAAATAAGCAGTATTAAACGCAAATGTTTGAATCGAAACTGAAAAGTAACAGGTTTTTGGTGTATAAACTTTCCGAGCTAGAAACTTGTAAAAATTCATCATGCCAGTTCGGGAAAAAGGAATTCAACACAACACATTGAAAATTGAAAACATTGGCTGGGAAAGAACTTACAATGATCTCAGCGATGACGCGAGGCTGCCTCAGGGGCTTGAGGAGAAAAGCCAGCGTTCTGGTGACGAAAAGCACAATACATATCTGAACAATGAGCAATGGCAACGCAAAATTCATGGGATTGTCGCCCTGCCATACTCCGTTGGACGTCGTCTTCATCAATTTGACACAGTCCTGCGCGGTTGTATTCTCAGCTCTGATAACTACACTCTCCATAGTTGTTTTCTTCCCACCCAAAGATAATTAACCCGACACCAGAGTCCAAGCTCTACTGGGCTACTAGACGGTTCTGTTTAGAAGGCGGGCGTATGACGGCAGAGAGAGGTGTACAGGCACCCGAAGCGGTCCGAGACTCTGTTTCCTTCCCGTCATAATGAAAGTATAGCACAACGGCTGAAAAACAGGAAAACAAAGCCAACCAAAGAAAAGAGAAAAGCATAAGGCAGTGGATGCAACACACGGCCTTTTCTTTTCTTTTATATTCGGGACGAGGATATAAAGAGAGACTCATCACTCGCTTCTCCCGAGTCAAATTAAGGCTTGCTGACTTTTCTTCAGATCGCAGGCCGTCGGTCTAAATACCGTGTAGGATCGTGCTCAGACCACACTGTTGTTTTTTTCGTCCTTGGACCAGAGAAGGTATTGGACAGGCTACCATCTATTCGCCGTTTCCCCTACATTGCCGTTGTCTTTGTCGTGAAACAGTAACTTTCAAGGGTATTTAAGCACGGAGTAAGTTAAATCGGGAGTAATTTTTTTTTTTCCAGTGAAAAAAAAAGGCTCTGAATTCAGTCAAATTTTCAGGGGTAGTCTGAGTTTTGTATGGATCAAAGTTCTACCCATTTCAAAACCATATCTTTGAAGTTTTGTCCCATTTTAAATCAATCTAGATACTCAGAAAATTCATCAAAGTTCTGGATTGACTCTAAATTTAAAACAGCACCCCAGAAAGATTTGAAGGAAAGATAACTCTAGAAGGAAGATTGCTCCCGAGTTAACTCACTCCTTTAAACACGATTAATAAGTACTTGTTTATAATGTATTTAATGTTCTGTGTAGTGAATTCTACAAGTCAAATCTAAATAACTTTAAATGTGAATATATAAAATTCAACAATTTAAATCACTTCAAATGTAAATATATAAAATTCAACAAAGCATTAAATATCTGTAACTTAATTAGTTATATTAAATTACAATTTTTTGTTGTTTAAATTGTATTTTTGAATGCATAAATATATTTAGCAATTGAAAGACTTCAAGATTTTTTAATATATATTTTCCAATTATATTTTATGTTGTGACATTCTGGTCATAAATAATTTTTTAAAAATCTATAATTTTCAATTACCATTAAAAATAAACAAATAATTTTAATATACTATCGAAAGAAACATAATCTTCTTCTAGATTTAAACTTGTGACTTTTTAGAAGGAAACAAATGTTCTCAACCAAAACAAAAATAAAACAATCTTTACTATTATTATAAAGAAAAATAAATATTTCAAATATAAAATTTTAATTTTTTTATTAATATATAAATAAATCTTTATTATTAATAAAGAAAAAATAAAAAAAAAATATAAATTTTTTCAATCATACATAAAATTATAAAAATAAATATTTAATAAATTTATGATTAATCATATTTAAATAGATATTTTAATATATAACAATTTGAATAATCTTATTAATACATTAAAAGAAATCTCCTGAAAAAAATTACATTAACTATTTTCAAATTAACTAAAAAAAAATTGAAATTTGTACCAATTTCATTCTCACAACAAAGTATATATATTAAATACTGAAATTTACATAATATATTAAATATTAAAATTTATATAATATATTAAGTATTAAAATTTACATAATACTAAATATTAAAATTATAAACTAAATATTAAAATTATGAAATTTGTAACTTGTATAATCCAAAAAAAAAAAACTATCAAAATATCCAAATTTAAACAATATGTTTTTTCTATAACAACCAAATATTTATTGTAAAATAAAATTATTTTTTTTAAACAGTTTAAATATTTAAATTATTATTTTAAAATTTTATAATAATAAAATTAATTTTTTTTTTGTTTGTTAATTTGTGCGGAACCTGTTGGGTACGCGATTAACCTGTGGCTTGAGAAACCGCGACTCAGGGGCATCTAAGCCGTCAAAATTATCCGGGGATCGCACCCGGCCTGAGCCACACCAACCCTTAACATGGTTGGATTTTTTGTCCCCGCAGGTTTCGAACGGGTGACTTTAACATCACGGAGTGGCTTAACAACATACTCCATCACCGACTGTCTTACACCTCGGGGACATAATAATAAAATTAATTACACTACAACAAAATTTTAATTCAAAATTCTATAAAAAAATTTAACATTATATTATTTTTATAAGAAAGTTGAAAAAATTGGTTCCCAACAACTTTATAAGGATCAACAACTCTAACATGTAAATTCTATCATACTCAGCAAATGACATGGATCGACTTCTTTAGCCATTTTGCAAAAGTTTAAGGATTATAATATTTTAAGAATATTAACATCGATAAGAATACGACATCAAATCCTATATGTAATATAAAATTTATAAGGTGTATAGTCTAAAAATTAAATAATTATTAAATATTCAAATTTAAATAGTGTCTCCGAGGTGTAGGACAGTCGGTGACGAAGTGTGTTGTTAAGTCATTCCGTGATGTTAAAGTCACCTGTTCGAAACCTGCGGGGACAAAAAATCCAACCATGTTAAGGGTTGGTGTGGCTCAGGCCTGGTGCGATCCCCGGGTGATTTTGATGGCTTAGATGCCCCTGAGTCGCGGCTTCTCAAGCCACAGGTTAATCGTGAGCCAATAGGTCCCACACAAATTAACAAACAAAAAAAAAATTTAAACAGTAAGTTTTCCTATAGCAATAAAACTAGTTACATTGCAATAACATTTGTATTTAAAATCCTACAAAGATTTTAACATTACCTTATTTAAAAACAAAAATTGAAAATATAGTTTTCAACCACTACTTCATAAAAGTATGGTATTATCAAATTTGACATGTAAGATAAATGTTATTACATTCTTAACCAATGAGTTGGACCAACCGCTTTTTGGCATTTTGTAAAAGTTTAAGGATTATAATATTTTCAAAATATTAATGTAAATACTACCATGCTTAGCAAATGAGCTAGACAAACCACCTTTCACCATTCCAACCATGTTTAAGCATTATAATATTTTCAAAGTATTAGCATTCATGAGTATCCTTCAAATAATTGGCCTGCTGAATTTTCTTCTCCGTCCAAATCATTTCAACTTTCCCACTGCGACTTTAGGTCCGAGGCCATCGGTCTAAACACCGTGTAGGCTCGTATTGAGATCATAGTGGCTAATTTTTTCCTTTTCCTTTTCTCTTGTTCTAGTGCTTGACCCAAAGATCATAATTAATCTTCATATTTGAGGTCACAATGTAGGTAGATCATGTTGTGAAGTGTTGACGGGCGAAATTGACCGTCCGTCAACTGAGAGAGTGGAACCAGTCCGGGGTTGTCTAATAACCCAATTCGTTTGGGATGAACCACCCTGACGGGTTTAGCGGCTCCGTTAGCCAATCTAAGGTCCTAAGAAAACCAAAGAGAAAACTAATCTAAACTAACTAATCTAACTAAAACTAAATAAACAAACTAAACTAATTTAACAATAAATAAAACAAACTAATAAACTAACCTAATTAAAACTAACTATTAAATAAACAAACTAATCTACTATTTCTATATATACAAACTACTAACTAATACTATACTAACTCTAACTACTAACTGAAATATAACTTATTTATAAAATATACAATATCTACAATTTACAGATTTAAATAAAACCTGAAAAAATTCATTTGCAATCTGCCCTAAGACAAAGAAAGGTATTTTTGTTGATTTTATAATTTTATAAATAAGAAATAAAATTGAAAATTAACTAAACTAAGTACTAATATACTAATTCTAATTGCTAAACAAATAAATGACAAACTGACCTGGAAACGCTCCAGGTTTGTCCTGTGTATAATGATCTTCTAAGCTGATCGAAGGGAGGAAACCCGCATCGAATAATCCAAGAGCTTCTCGTAAATGATAGCTGTAGTGCTCTTTAAATTTGTTTACAGGACAAGCAAGACATAAAAATCACAACAATCATATAATTTATAAATCTTAACAATTAGGTAAACCTGCATGCAAAGACTTATACATAATAATTCAATTAGTGAAGAAGAGAAATCTGTCATTCATAAATTGAATCAAGTAATTGTTTTGTTCTTAAGTAGTGAAATAAATCAGATATGGATGAGACATTAATTAATTAATATCATTCTGCAAAAGACCATGATAGCTAAAGTAGTCACTAATCAAATGCAAACTGATAAACATAAACATGAAATAAAAGATTGATATTATGAAAAGCTAAAGCTATAACAAAACATCAATTTCTGTCTCAGTTTGTATTAGAATTTCATATCCTTGTTCTCCCATGAATGAGGATGCCTTATTACAAAAAATAATAAGTATTTATAAGTTTTTCCACAGGGTAAAACCTCCTTGTGGAAGTTATAAAACTGTTTACATAAAATTTGGGAAGATATCCCAAAGTTGCCTAAACTAAAATAAAAATAAAACATCTAAATATCCTCTAATCTATCCATCAAATCCCATGCAATTCGAATTCACCTAAAAATGACCCAAAAAAACAAATTAGAAGGATCTTTTATTAATAAATGATAGAAAATTTAATTCTATAGACTAGCTACATAATCCTCTGATTCTGTAGCTAGTCTAAATAAAGATACAGAATCATAATTGAAATTAATTGAAAATCTTTTAAGGATATTTAATTCAATTATCATCCAATAGCCATTTGAAAATGATTTATTCAATTGGAGCTTGATAAACCATTTGAAATCAAAATAGAATCATAAAATCATTCAACTCTGTTCGTCTAATCACCACAGAATCAGGTCTAAAAGAATCATAATCAAACAGTCGAGAAACCGTTTGATATCCAATGCAATCAATAAAAACAAATATTATGAATTTGTTATGTCGTATTACCAATAGGAGATATGATCGAATCGAACAAGATCGTTTACAATTCGTTATGGCTGTGTTTACATAGCACACGAAAACGTAACAAAGTATAATAGAATGCGTACGAGATATCTGATCATTCATTTTTGAAAACTGGGGTAAGCAAGATCGATTACATTCAAATGAATCGAAACCAGATTTGGTAAAAATAACACAGTCAATCAATTCGTTTCATAATCAATCGAAATCAACAGTTGTGAAATCAATTGAAACGATTATAATCAAAACAAATGGCAAGCAACTATTACGCTGCCTTGTCAATAGGGAACATGACTTCGAAATGATCATTCCAATCGTTATGACTGAGTTGACACAGCAAACACTTCATGCTATGAATAGATCAATTTAAACTTGACGCGAAAATCAATTTAAAATAAGATCATAACACGCTTGATTGATTGGCAATAGAATTCATAATTTGTTATGGCCAATTGGGCAAACAGAGTTGATCGACTTTGATCAAATTGAAATCGTTCCAATCAAACAAATCAATTAGCTAGGGTTTAGCATAGTTGTCACGAATTGAATCCATTCCATGATTCGAGCACACCTGTACAGACTTAAACAGACATATTGTTTTTATAAAAACAGAGTAGTTCGTTTCCCAAATTAAAATCGAACAGAGCAATATCTCAATTTTGAAAATTGTAAGACAGAGCATATCGTAACAACCAAACTCAATCAAATCGTTTACCAACCATAGCATATAGATCATAACAAAATCAATTCCGAACATGATTGTGTTCTAAACTGAGTATGAAAAATTTCATTTTCAAATCGGATACAAACCAATCCAGTCGAAGACACACTATTAATAAGGCAAACCAATCAATCAAATTCAAATGAGGACCACTCAAATCCAATCGAAATCTATCGATCGCTATACTGGGAATGATCAGATCGTATATCGAATCGAAATTTCTTTTTATTCAAAGCAAAGCTATATATAGAATGCACGCATTATAATAGAGTCATTCAAGATGTAAACAAAACTATTTAAAAACTGAATTCAAATCATTATATCAACCTAGATTACTTACAAAACAAAACGATGTCAAAACCATACCTGTGTAGCGACGAGGCTGCTTGATTATGCTAGTTTGGAATTTACAACAGCCGTGGCTGATTCCACGTTTTTGAATAGGATGGAGCCGGTTGTCTTTTGTTTTTTATTTGTTGCTTGGAGCTTGGCTTTTTGACTGGTTAGCACTGCAATCTGATCTTCCAATGATTGAATCTTCGATTGGAGTATAGGAATATCAATGTAATATCATTCTAACCATGCATTGCATTGGTCACAGGGTGACTGTGTGGGTTTAGACAGAGCAGGCGAGGGTTTGGGCAAATGACTGAGGGTTTCACGAGGCAATTTAATACCCAGGTAGTCAGGGTCGTTCTTTAGGCAGGGGGGAAGGTTTGATACAAAATCATAAGGGGGCTCGACACATAAACCTTGCGAGTAGGGGTACTCGCTGGCCAGAAAACGCTCAATATCAGAATCAGAGTCCTCACTTAGGATGATAGGGTTAGACTTGACAGAGGGTTTTGGTTTGTTTCTGGCCATTCTCGAAATGAGCTGGGCATTCCTTTTCCCTTTGGTATTAGTAGTAAGGTTTTCCTTGGGCTTTTTGCTCATAGGCTTCTTAATAGCCTCTGCACTCTTAGTTACAGTGTCGGGTAAGTCAACAGGAGGGTCAGCCAAGGGTTTAGGCAGTAGGAGATGTAAGGGTACAAGCGGTTCGGCCTTGGTTTCAATTACCACAGGTTTATCAATCTGTACATGGTCGGTCTCTTCAAAGCCATTACGGGCGATGAAAGCCCTCCAACTATCACCATGCAAACTCAAATGATAAACAATGATGAGCTTAATAAGCCCATGGTGAAACAGGCTGCTGTCAGCCTGCTGCCTTTTATATCTTTTCGACATCTTATACAGGGAACGATGAAAGTAGAAAGGCATGTTTAGAGGATACCCTATAAAAATCATTAGCAAACGCAGGTGGTAGAGGAATACAAATCCGTATCGACCTTCATAGGTCACGAACTGCTTGACTAGCATTAATAAGTCGTGCCATTGTGGTTTGAGCATAGATATGGGCATACCTCTGTCACAAGAGGTGACTTTGCACGATTGAAACAACAATGTCCATGGAACTTCCTCGACCTTGTAATTCTTAAACCAACGCTGTCCCGAGGCAGGTAACCCCATAGCTGAGATGATAAACTGTTCATCGATCTCTAACTGGATATCGCCCACCTTGGCTCGACAACCATCGAAAGTCATGGCGAACTGTCGTGCTACACAAAGGTTAAAACCCTCAAATCGTTTCACGAAGGTAAGCCATCCATTGTCTTCCAAATCTTGGCGGGCATTGTCAAACATTAACAGGGCTTGGTTGCCATTGGGCTCAACTTGCACGACTGGTGCCATGGAGCCGAACACATGGTAAGGGAAGGGTTTGAATTTACCAACACGCACAGGAGCAGAGCTACCCGAGCTAACAGAAATGAACGAGCAAAAGGGGTAGTCATAAATGCAAGCATGCGAAGGTGGTGGAGTCTGCCATGCAAAATATTCATTATCCAAGTACAACCGCCGATTCACATAGCTGTTCAAATGATAGTAGTAGTTCAACCATTAAGTCATGTGTACAACTAATGAAATCCAAAGTGTATGCCAATGCGCGCAAGCGTTGTGCCATAGTGTTTAAACATCCGATATATAAATCAAAACCCAAAATCAACTATGCACCAATGTATATAATCAAAAGTTTAACCAAGGTGCCAAACGGTATTCATATAGTTGACAAGCCAAAAGTTATGAAAAGTTATGAAAAGATTAACTTTAAAAAATTTAATCATAACCCCTATGCACTTTCATAGAATCAATGATCAGGCAAGTCATATAAAGTGAAAATCCAAATGCTAAATGCCTTACAAACTCAATAAAACCAAGTTATACAATCAATCGAAGTATGAGAACTGATTAGAGAATCTTGCCAGTTGTATAATGATCAATAAAAGGTGAGCACAATAGGCATGATGACAAAAGAGATATTGACAGTTCAGATAATGATCGAAAAATGACTTCAAAAGGAGAAGTTTTCACACTTACAGTCGTGAAAACTTAACGAAGACAAATGTGCAAATGTCGCAATAAATTAAAATGTTGTTCATTGGAAATTGCGACAAAAAAAATGATGTTTGTAAAACATTAGTGTAGGCAGCTTAATTGACGATAGGAAAAAAAATGAGTTGGCTGCCAACATGAAGGCCTAAAAAGATCCCTCTGTTCCATTAAAATCTCCTTTGTCAATTCTCAATCAACTATAGGTATCCCCATTCTTCATTTTGTTACCTATAATATGTCATTGAGATGATGATTAGCAAAATGTCGATGGAACTAACACATGTTAAATGTTATTACAATTCTTTTCAGAAGATCCATTCAACACACATTTGCGTTGTGTCAAACATATCACTTTAAGATTTCAACACTTAGAGGGACAATAGTGTGACTGTGCTTAAGAAATGCATAGATATTTATTCCTCACAAAGTTCATCAAACAATGCAACAACCTAAGTTGGTCTCAATAACCATTTTAGGGGGGAAGAAATCAAATTAAGTAATAATGTTGGGGAGTTATTCTTTCTAGATTTCTTAGTACTTTGTTTACTTATACTTTATTTTAGTCTAGTGACAATATTAGAATAGTTACAAGCCTTGTTTAACCCTTTTGGTTTTATACCATACTTGCATTTTATTTTAAACATTTCTATAACACTATTTAAAATTTTTATCTCTATTTTAGGTAAATATCTTCATTTTATTTTAAGCATTGTTATTGATGGAGTGCACTTCGAAGAAAAATTTAGGAAAATCATATATACAAAGTAAATAAATAAGAATAAATACGTGGTTGTGGAATATAATCATTGCTTGGTTTTAGCAACATCATCAGAAATCATCATGAGATTATTGTTGACATCTAAAACTTGGGAAGAGCGACTTGCATCTTTTGCACAATAATATTGGAGACGTATTTAGTAAGATTGTGACATACACCACGGAAATTGTTGTTCATCGCAATGTCCATATTTGAATGTTGGTCGCAAATGATGTTTTCCATCTCCCCCTTATCCACTCCATGTATCTATGTCTTAGGTCAAGGTGCATACACTTCATCATCCATTTGTCCAACATAATTAAGTAGTTTTTCTATGTTTATGGATACGTTTAGTGTTTAAATATCAATGAATGCATGAACCTTGTTCTTGATCTTGATCTAACTTTAGTCATTTAGATGACATCTCATTCTTGATCTCAATCCAAATCATGATCTACATTCTTGTGAATAATGACTTTATATGATATTTTTTCATTCAAACCCCTTTTCTTTCGCTATAGAAGAGAATTTCAATATTTCACTCACCTCTTGATTTTGCATGATAAGCAATTAAAGACTTTTTAACAATGTTTCAAAGTGGATATTCTTTGCATTTTATCCAGCACTTTGAAGCCCGAATGATAATTTCATGCACTTGTTAAAAGCTTGAAGTACTTATAAGCTAAAAGTTTCAAAACTTAAAATATTTTTAACTTTATCACTTGAACTACAAGGTAAGTGCACAAAGTTGGCAGACCTTTTATATGAAATCCAAGATGTTGGATTACTGAGAGGGGGAGTGAATCAGTAATAGATAGTTTTAATCCCTTTTAACCACAACATGTAAGTGTTGTTAACTTTATGATCAATTTACCGATATTATTCAATAACTGCAGTATAAATAAACCATGAACAATGAGCAATCATACACATACAAAGTACACCAATGTTTTTACGTGGAAACCCAACGCGGGAGAAAACAACATAATTATTTTTCTTATATTTCTTTAAGAAGTACATTCATTAGAAGCACTAACTTCCTTTTTTCTCTAGCTGCATTGATCCATATTTAGGAGCGGAACGAACTGATTAATAGATTGAATACAATAAACGCATAGATATGAAGAATAATGCAAATATCTAGTGAACAATATCTTCTATTGAATAATGAAATAGGCTAAAACTATAAAACTGCAGAATTGAAATAGTTGCTCGAATGGTGGTAGCTATCTCTGAGAAGGGATGTGGCTGCTACATGCATCTGTTTGAGCAGAAATGATTTAGAATGAGGCTCCAGAGGCATTTTTGATATTACTTATGAATTCCAAAACCCTAGACATCCAAAAACCTAACCCTAGGAGGTGAAACCTCAAAATTCATGTGGGTCCCTATGGGTAAGTTGGTACCTCAACTTCTCGGGGTCATAACATTTGCATACGACCTCCGTTTTAGGTGCATGATAGCCCATTGGAAAGGTCTTTCAGATAAATACACATGCCACCATCAAAATCTGACTCCATCTGCAGTTTGACTGTGGCGAGCCAAAAAAATAGTGTTTAGGCCTCCAAAACGTCCCTGGAAGTACATTAAGATGTGATGACATGGAAACATATAGAATAAGCCAGTTGGATTAGGTGAGAGGCCACCAATATCCATTGGGAATATGTGTAGGGATTTAGACAACCCCAGAAGTGTAGAACCCACAATTACAAAGAAGTACAAAAGAATGTGTTGAACTAAAAATGGACAAGAGGAGCCAGTTGGAATAGGTGGGTGGCCACTAATAGCCAACTGGATCAATCCTCCCCCCTTAGGAAGAAATGGTCTTTATTGTGTTGAGTTCCCCCATCAAGCAAGGAAACTTTTGATGGACTTGGCCCTGGGTAAGCCACTTTCCTTGGTGGAGGAGTTGCCTTGCCTTGACAACCCAATAAAGATGGATCCTCTGCTAGCGAGTTCCATTGACCCGTGTGCCCACTATCTAATCAGTGGATGCCTGCTCCATGAAGTCAGGGTTGAGCTTTGTGGGTGTCAGTTGTTCTGTGATTTCTGAGGTGTCCAATAATGGTGGAAAATATGGTCGAAGGAGGTCCACATTGGTGCGGACCAAGGAAGGGTGGAGTGTTGAGCTCAACATACCATTGGATGACTGTGCTGAGTGAGAACTACGCCCACAACATAGTTATATGCATCATTCTCAATCTCGAATGGTTGTTGCATATTGGGCAAGGAGAGTACTGGAGATGAGCACAAGTGATGATTAATATCATCAAATGCTCTTTGTTGTTCCTCCCCCCACACAAACTTGTGTTGGATTACTAAGAGGGGGGGGGGGTGAATCAGTAATAACGTAATTATAATCCTTTTTCTTCAATTGTTATATCAATGTAGAATTATTATCCAATAATGAGCAGTAAGAAATAAATAATCACATACATACACAGTACACCATTGTTTTACGTGGAAACCCAAATCGGGAGAAAACCACGGAATGCTTTTTCTTATATGTCTTGAAGAATTACATTCATTGGAAGCACCAACTTCCTTTGTTTTCCAGCTGCAACTGGAAGGAAGCTCCAACCCCCTAGTTTCTTAGGCTACAATCTGAGGGAAGCTCCAACTCCCCAATTCTCTGGATATAACCAGAAGGAGGCTACAATCCCCTATGTTCTCCGGCTACAATCGAAAGGTGGCTACAACCACCTTTCCTTGTCTCGTCTTGCCACCCTGAAGTAGAAGTAGAATGATGGAACAACTGTCAACCTGTCACTGTGAGATATACCATTGTAAACCTGTACCAATAAATCTGAACCATGCATCAACCATGCATCAACCTGTACCTCAATCTGTAATCAATCTGTACCATAAACAAGTGCATCAACCATTCACCAACCTGTACCAAACAACCTGTAATCAACCTGTACCATAAACAAGTGCATACAACCATGTACCAAGTATGTACCAATCATGTGTCAACTACTCATCAACCAACATCATCAACTATACACCTCATGTATGTGCCAACTCATCAACTACTTGTCTCAACCATGTACTCAACATGTAACTCAACCGAAATCCCTCATCAATTTCATCATTCAAATATGATTTGTAGCTTTGTAATAGACCTGGTGTATATGATCACATTCCTACAAACTTTCCTTAACTTTAACAACAAGAGACTAGCATTTTCATCGAGCTTTTCTTTAGTCTCACATGCCTATTTTTGGATTAGTCAACAACCCTAACTTGAAGTAATCATAACTTTGTACTTGTAATGTATAAATATCTAAAAATGATATACAATGTTCTTCAGTGTGTTTTAGGCAATTCCTCCAAGTGTCACTACTTGGAACCTCTCAAAAAAGGACTTATAACAAAAATGACATACCTTGCTGAATTCTGGCTTATTCTAGAGAGCGACCTTGTAGAACATGCCCCGCACAGAATATTTTCTGAATTGATCTGAAACTGTTACAAAGAATACTATAGAATGTACCCTAACCAAAATATTTGGTATCACTAAATTTGGATCTGTTATGAAGAAGTTATGACGTTTTTACCTGAAACACCTGTTTTTGACTAGTTCCAGGACTAGCCAGAAACCCTATTTTCCACAGAGTGTAAATCCAAAAATACAATGAACCACAAGATAAATTTTTTACCACAGATACTTGGATATGTTTTCTCATTGGAATATAAATTTTATGGTTTGAATCATTATAGAAAATAAGTTATAGTGAAAATGGTGAGATGACCTGTAAATAACATACCTTAGAAGACACCATCAAAAGAATTTATCCTTCCTTGCATTTCGACCTTCTTTTCTTCACCTTCACTCAGAATTCTGGTTTAGATACCCTTGGTTACCTCAAACACCTATAGATATTCAATATGCTCAAGTTTGAATTAAATGAGAGAGCCTTGCCTCTTATTTATACTCTCCAAGTAGCTTCCTTAAAAACATCTTCTAGGTCACTTGGTCGACTTTCCTTATTTTAGGGTTAACCCACTTCTAATTTCTCCATTAAAATTATTATTGAAATAATTTATTTTGTATTCAATTTGAATTATAATACACTCATCACTTTACTTTATTATTTATCCTTTAACAAATCTCTTAAACCACTTTGACTACTTTGACCTTTTGGGGCTTCTAGATGACATATGAGGGTCCTCCAACTTTGTAAAGCCATAACTCTCAAACCGTGAGGAGTTATGTGACGTTCCACATACCACCAGAAATGGAATGACATGTACTATCCATATAGAATAGTATTATATGAAAATATATCATAACTCATACTGTTACCCATCAAACAAACTTGGGTCCATTACCCAAACCTGGGGTC
>ML777511.1:249865-280184 GCA_009831015.1 Picea engelmannii
GTAGGTTCTCTCCCAGCCAATGTTTTCAATTTTCCAATGTGTTGTTTTGAATTCCTTTTTCCCGAAATGGCATGAATTTTCTACAAGCTTCCAGGTCGGAAAGCTTATACACCAAAAACCACTGTTAGTTTTCAGTTTCGATTCAAACTTTTGAGCTTAATCCTGCTTATTTAACTTCTACGAGACATGGTTTTCTCTTTTTTCTTGGTTAGAGAGATTCCATAATCCATCAAATCTGGGAAATCATGCGTTATGTGTTGAGCTTTGTTGCCCAAATAGTCAGCAATGTAATGGACGACCTTTTTGCTTTGGAAGCAACAAGAGGTTGGGATACACGTGCCAAAACACTTGTTGCACAACATTCTGTTTCTTCCTCTCTGTGGGCTTCGGTGGGAGGGTTTAGTAGTGAGGAGATTGTTGTGGGAGGGCCGAAGAGCTCTTCAGCGGGTAAAGGCGGTGAGCAGGGGATAAAGGGTTCTTGCGCAAAGTTGGGTGTTTCTCCTGTGTTAGGTTTACACAAGGCAGTGGGGGAGCAAAAGATTCCTTGCGGGTTAAAGGCTTGAAGAGTTAAGAAACAGAAAGCTACAATGGCTCTTGGACGCGATATTGGAATGAGGGAAGTCACTTCTTTATCCATTCGTGTGTTGGTGGGCCGGTTTAGCTACTGGTCGATGTCGTCTAAGGACATTCACAGATGGGTAGAAGACTTTTGGTGCCCAGTATTGGGCTACACTCCTGAGGTATTTATTCTGGTAAAACGCTGGTTTTGTTTCAGCTTTAAATCTTCAGAGGACGCTGCGGTGATTATGGACAGGGTCTGGCTTCATAAGAATGGGAGTCTCATGCTGAAGCGCTTGACTCATTACTTTAATCATGAGAAGGACCAATTTCTCTTTCAACACTTATGGGTTCTTCTGCCTGGTTTTTTGCTAGCATTGTGGAACCTGGAGGCTTTCGAGGCGATTGGTGACACATTGGGTAAATTCCTGCACATTGATCCACAGTTTTTAGTAGGTCGGGTTAGACGAGTTGGGCGAATATTGGTTGAATTCAACCTATAACAAGGTTTACCTGCAGACTTGGTAATCGAATGGCGCAGTTGTTTGTACCAACAAAGGTTGGATTACCTTGGGGTTCCTTTTAGGTGTGCGACCTGTAAGGCAACGGGACACCTGAAACACTCATGTCTTGGGGTTCAGAAGTTTTTGTCTTCCTGTTGTTCTGATTCAGAGATCAATCTGGAGATGGAGCTATAGGGAACTTCTCCTGTTACTGACCTAGACGACATTGCAAAGTCCATGCTCCCTTTGGAATTGGATAACGATTATTTCCTTGGTAAGTTAAAAACTCTGTGCCCAAGCCTTTTTTCCTCTTTGTCTACAGGTGATTTAATTTGGATGTGGGAATATGTTTTGGAGACCTCCCCCTCGGTGATAGTACCTACTATGACTATAGGGCCTGATTGTTCATCTTCTCTCATATATGTTACTGTGAGATCTAGGGAGCCTTTTAGGGAGGGGAAACAAAAGGAGGAATTTGAAGCCTGTAACGTGTTAGGCTCTTCCTCGTTGTGCTCAGGAAGGGTCTTGGATGGGTTGAATTTGGGAGGGGAGATTGGCGTTACCACTTTGGGAGGGGGGGGTTGTTGGTTTACCTTCTATGTGTTTGAATCCTATGTCCTTGGCTCGTGAGGTTTTGGGGGAGGGGGGTTTTGGTTAGATCTATTGTTTCAACTAACCGATCAGATGAGTTTTTTTCACCCTTGGTTTTGGATACTATAAACTCTAGGGTTGAAGAGAAATGTTCAAATCTTTTGTGTGGACACACATAGGCAACCCTAGGGGCTTGGGAGGGATGGTTGTTGGTGTTGAGTCCTCGATTAGGGAGCCTGGCGCTAGTAATAAGGGAGAAAGGGTGACCCGTCTTCCTCCTTTTTTTCAGAAGCCCATGGCGAAGACCAGTGAGGTATTGGAGGAGTGGGCTTCCATTAATCATGAAGGAACTCTTGTTCGCTTGAATGAGCCATCTACTTCTGATGTTCTGGAACCTAAAAACTATGGGGATGCAGAGGACTCTGTAGAATCCCTGAGCAGTTACACTCAGACAGACCCGTCTGTGCTTAGTGATATTGATGATTCCCTAGTTAATTTTATTCCCTCTTATAAATAAGTACTCAATCGATATCCTCTTCTGATCTACTCGGGAGGAGAACCTCTTCCTTCATTTTCTGTAAAGGTTCCATTGCAAGAGAAACTGAAAAGGGCTACAATGTGTAGCTTTGTGGGAGATTCAACTATTTTGAGAGGATTTGTGTTTGGAGGCCTGGAAAAGGATTTTTCTCTGCTCAAAACGAGAAGTTATAGGAAGCTACAAAAAGAAAACGAGACTAAAGATACTACATGGTTTTTAGTCGTAGATGGACCAAGGGCACTTAGAGCTCAGAAAGCCCTGGTAAGGGTTAAAAAAGTATTGTAGTAACATTAAATGTTAGAGGAGTCGGGGGTGATCCAAAGTTCCTAGCCCTCAAAAGGTTTTCAGCTCTTGTAAAATCAGACATTTTGCTTATCGAGGAAACTATGGTCAGTGAACTCAAAGCGAGGGAGATATTTTCTAAACTCCTCCCTACATGGAATTTTTGTGGGGGTGGATTCATTAGGTTTATTGGGCGGGCTGTTATTTGCATGGAATCCAAGAAGAGTTGACTTCTCTTCTTTTCTGACTCCTGCAGGGATTCTATTTGATGGTCTGGTAAAGGATTTAAACAAAGGCTGAAGCTAATTAATTGTTATGGCCCTTATGGAGACATACATGAATTATGGGATACAATTAAGAGGGATGGGTTTCTCAAAGATAACAACTTAATTTTGGGAGGCGATTTAAATTTTACCATTTCAAATAGAGAAGTGTGGGGTCCCCACTCTAGATCTGATCCAATGCACTCCTAATTTAGCCAAATGATTCAAGATGAAGGTCTGGTTGATATCGAGCCAGTAAAACTTCTTCCTACCTGGAGAAATGGAAGAGGTGCTAGAGAATACATTGCTAAGATATTGGATAGATTTTTGATAAATGAGGAGTTATCCCTGTCCGGACTCACATACAGATCTTGGGTGAGGACTATTAAGATCTACGATCATATGCCAGTGATTCTACATTTAGAACAAGAGAAGGAAAAGTATTGTTATCCTTTTAAATTCAATTATGTCTGGCTGGAGGAACCAGATTTTGTAAACTTAGTGAGATCGTCTTGGAACAGGCTCTTAGAGACAGAGATTTTAAATCCTATGGACTCTCTTGTTCAAAAACTCAAATTGCTTAAGCCATTTGTTATTAAGTGGAAAAGAAATAAAAAACTCTTGCAAAGGAGGAATTGTTGCAACTTGAAATTGACTTAGACACTCTTTATTCTAACTTTCCTGTGGGTTTTGAGAAGAAGGATGAAAAAGTATTGGTACTAGAAAAAGAAAAGAGAAAATTGTTTCTCTTAAATCAGGAGGAGGAAACTTGGGGACAAAAGAGTAGGATAAATTGGCTCACTTCAGGAGACAGGAATACTAAGTTTTTCCATGCATATGAAAATTATAGAAAACATGCTAATGCTATCTGGGATATTACTAAGGAGTATGGATCCAAAGTCACAAATCAATAGGGCCTACAAAAGGAAGCTGTTGGATATTTTTAGAACATCTTTAAGTGTCAGGAAAACCCCACTATCTCAAATCAAATGGCAGTTATTAGTGCTTATCCTAGGATTTTCTCTGAGGAAGAGGGCCTTAGAATTGTTGGTCATGTTGCTTTACTTGAAATACTGTCAACCCTAAAAGGTTTTGCTGCCTCAAAAAGTCCTGGGTCGGATGGCTGGACTGTAGAATTACTCATGGCTTTCTTTGATCTCTTGGGTAATGAACTACTTGAGGCGATGGAAGAGTCTAGACGAAAAGGTAGGGTTTCGAGAGCCTTGAATGCTACCTTTCTAGCTCTTATTCCTAAAAGTGATAAGCCAAAAACGTTTGAGGCGTTTAGACTAATTTCATTGTGTAATTTGGCTTACAAGTTTATCTCAAAAATTATTGCAGCCATAATTAAAGCCTCTCTTTCAACAGGTATATCAAAGGAACAATTTGGCTTTCTGGAGGGTAGACAAATAAATATGCCATTGGAGTGGCACAAGAAGACTTCCATAGTATAAAGGTAAAAAATAACAAAGCTTTGGTCCTTAAACTGGATATGATGAAGGAATATGACATAGTGGATTGGGGTTTATTAAGGTTAGTCTTACTTCAGGTTGGATTGAGTCTAGAGGCAACAAATTGGATTATGGGGTGTGTATCTACTGCAATTTTTTTTCTTAATTAATTGTAGACCTTCCATTTTTTTTTAAAAAGTTCAAGAGGATTGAGGCAAGGATGCCCGTTATCCCCATTACTGTTCCTACTTGTTGTAGAAGGATTGAGTAGAACCATCCAAACGTTGGTTGTAGAAAGGAAAATTGAAGGTGTTTTAGTGGCAAAAGGTTTAAGAATCACACACTTACTATTTGTGGACGATGTATTATTATTTGGGAATGGAACCATCACAGAACAATTTTTTTTTGAGGTACTTGATCTATTCTGCAAGGCAATGGGGATGTCCTTTAGCCCACATAAGTCTTTATTTCTGGAAGCATGGTGGACATTAGAGGAGCTCTCAGTTTTGAAAGAGATTTTTCCATTTGCATTTAAACCAATAGATGTTGGTTTTAAGTACCTAGGGTTCTTCATTAAACCAAACTGCTATACAGTGGCGGACTAGAGTTGGCTTGAGAAAAAAATTGAAAAACGAATCTCGAATTGGAGTCATAGATGGCTTACTTTAGGGGGTAGGGTAACTCTTGTAAAATATGTATTAGAAAGCATAGATGTTTACTGGATTTCATTAGCTAAGATTCCAAAAAACCTACTAAATAAAATTACATGAAGGATGTTTAGTTTCTTATGGACTAGGAAGAAAGTAAAAGAAGGTATGCACTTGGTAAACTAGAAAAGAATTGCTAAACCAATAAATATAGGAGGGTGGGGTATAGAAAATATTTTCTCTTTTGGAAAAGCATTGGTAGCCAAAATCCTGTGGAGATGCCTTATGGTTCCTAGAATCTTGCATGAAGTGGCATACAAAAAATATTTGAAAAATAAAATTGTTGTTGATTGGTTCAGGGAAGGCAGGAAAACCCGGGATGGTATGTCAAACTGTTGGAGAGATTTAAATTCCTTATTATCCATCATAACTGATTGGCTTGTCTAGAAGCTTGGAAATGGGTGGGACATTAGAATTGGAGAAGATCCAATGATTGGGTCACAGTCTTATTATAAAATCTCAAAGAATTTAATTAGTATTATGCAGGAACAGGGCATACAATTTCCGGCACAAGCAGGGTCATTTGATCTTGAGGATCCAAGTACATTAAGATGGAAGAAGGAAGATACTCTTAGACTAGAGGGAGGGAAAAAAGTGGAATAGTATAAATATGTTAAAGGTTTAGTTGGGTCGGGTTTTGAATTAAATGCAGAAAATGATACATTATTGTGGTTGTGGAATACCAAATGAGGACATGCTAATGAAAAACAAGCTTATGAATTACAATTTCTGGAGGATATGGAGGGATGTAAATTTTTTTGGTATATAGAACTTTGGAAGTGGAAGATACCTTTTAAAGTTAAATTATCATGTTGGTTAATGTTTGAAAAAAAATTCTCACCTGGTAAAATTTGACAAAAAGAGGGATGATTGGACCTAGCAGATGTGTCCTTTGTAGGGAAAATGAGGAAACATTGAATCCTCTATTTTCCGAGTGCCAATTCACCAAAGATATATGGATTTCAATCTTAAAGGAACTAAAAATAAAAAGGTTTTGGGAGGGAGGACAGATTAATGAGTGTTTTCAGTTTTGGATAAGGAATATGGAATTCTGGAAATAAGTTCCTTGTTACATTTGTTGGGAGATTTGGAAGCATGGGAACTTGTTTATTTTTTAGGAACATCCACCATCTTTGGTTAGGGTTTGCAACAAAATATTATAGGACTTGGGTGAAAATAAAAACACACAAATTGTTCAACTTGTTAGGATTGTTGGGCCTCCTTTGTTAGACCAGAACCTGGCAGTGGGATTCTTTGATGGTGCCTCACAATGTGAGGGAACAAAATGTGGGGTTGGAGCAATTTTAAAATGTCCAGTTTTGGGTACTTTTATCCTTCATATGAACTGTGGCATCAGAACCAATACCAAGGGTGAAATTTTAGCACTATGGTGTATTTTATATTTTTCATTTTACAAAAATATAAAAAGATTACAACTGGTAGGAGACTCGAAGATTATTCTTGACTGGTTTTCTCATGAAAACAATTTACAGGTGGTTTCTCTTCAACCTTGGATGACAAAAATTCGAGTGTTGAGCGGGAAGTTTCAACAACTAAAAGCACAACACATATACAAAGAATATAATAAGGAATTTGATCAACTATCAAAGCAAGCAATGCAGTTGGAAGAAGATGGGATATACAATGCATAGGGTACATGATTTCAAACAAAGATATTTGAAAGAATGCCAATCAACTAATATATTTCTGCAACAAAGTTGAAGAATTTGATATTTTGTCATTTTGAAACATGATATGTAAAATCAAAATGAATTTATTTTGTGGAATGCACTTACACCTCTAGTGTATGATGAAGGATCTTATTTTGTGGACTACACTTATACCTCCAGTGTATGACGATGTAATAGGGAATTAAAATGTCTACCAACAAATAGAATTTTGTAAAAGACTTGTTATATTCACTAATATAAGTATTTTTTCGATATTGAAAAAAAAAATGAAGATTTCAGAATTCATTTAAGTTTATAAATCTTAATATAGTAATTTATTTAATTTTATAAATCCCATAAAATTTGCTTAATGTCAGAAAATTATAACCATCATCTAGTTAACTTGATCTATGATCTTTCTCTCTATGAGCTATATCTTGCTCTAGCTAATAGTAAAATGATTATCAGTCCTTTGTGGGGGCACACATCGGGTTTTCATGCCTTGCATGAATCAATATAATTCTACCATATGTGGCCTTGCCTTGGATGATTGTGTTTGTGAACCCCTGCAACAACTCCTGACTGCCTCTGCGTGTCGGATGTATTTCTAAGAAGACTCAGCCTTGTACTGTTTTGAATGTTAGTTCCAAATGTGAATCCTGTTAACCGCCTACCAAAAACAAGAATTGTATCTTCAATCTTGGGAGGGTTTCAACCATGCGGGAATCAGAACAACCCCATTGCAAAATGTTCTCAAAATCATCTTGGAAGAGGAATCTCTAGTGTGACCTAGCAATATATGTGCCCACATTAGCTAGTTTATTCTGTAAGTTTTATTAATTATAAAGGAAACAAAACAATACCAAAACGATTTTGGCATGATCTTGTTATTCCGAACTATTTCTTATGTATATTTTTCAAAGTTCGTTGACCCTCCTAGAAAATTGTTTGCAATTTAGCCAATTCACTTTATTTTGAATTGCTTCTAATAACTTGAAAGAGACCTTTTGTTGAACTAACCCTTGCATAAAAAAATCCTATAGATAGAATTAGTCTTCAATTCCAATTATGACGAAATATTTCATTTGTTACCTCTTTTCAAATTAAGATTACCAATTATGAATCTTTTTCTTCCATCATGCTACAACTTTGATTGACCTCAAAATTTGAAGTGTAAATTCTATGACTTATCTATCTTGGTTGATGAAAATATAGGGTGGAGTTATTCTTGGGCCTTCTCTTCTTGGACACAATGAATCTTACATGCACACGATTTCCCCGAAGAGTAGTACCACCTCTCTGAAATGCGAACGATGTTGTGCACATTCTACTCTATGCAAAGAAGTTTCAAATACTGTGCACCAAACAGGCTTCATGACAGAGTTCTCAAAACGAACTGCACAGTGCACAAACTGCACAATTTGTTGCGCGTTGTGAATAAACACACTTAATAAACTGATTTATGAATGTGGAATAACACAATTCTATGCTTAGAACATTAACTCATAAATATGACATAACTTTGTCAACACACAAAATACTTGATATTGATAACTTCAACGCAGTGCACGAATACAAAATACAATGAAAAAGATGATCTTTGGCTCAAATCATTTCTGCTAACTTTACAGACTCAAAGCTTGTGATCATAGTTTTTTCAACTCCTCAGCTACTGATGTTTTCCTCTCTACCTCTCTGCTTCTTCTCTGCATCATTTTTTACTAACTAAAGACTCAGACTTATATGGATTCTGACTGAGACTTCCTGTATAAGTAAGGTTGACTCTTCAACTACTTAACTAGGATCGAGAAGGATAAAGATTGTCTACATTTATAACTTCATTGTTGGCCGACTGACTTAGACTGAGATTGAGTAAACAGGCAAGTTTACATTTGCAGACTGACATACAGACTGACTGTCTGAAAGTTCGATCGACTGAAAAACTATTGAAAAAAGGACCGACAGACAAATCGACGAAGATGTAAAGATCCCATCGACTTGTAATTACTATTTCCAACACTCCCCCTTAATCATAACTAGTTGGGATTACAAAAACATTTCATCAAAAATTGAGTTTACATTTTACTGTCACTCATTTGTTACTACGCAGACTCCCAGACTATCGTGCAAATTCTCAAATGAATCTCTTGCTAAATCCTTTGTAAAAATCTCCGTGACTTGTTCTTTTGACCTGCAAAATTCTAAACAGATATCTTTGTTATTCACCAATTCTTTGATAAAATGATACCCTGTATCAATGTGCTTAGTTTTCTTATGAAACACATGGTTCTTTGATAACATAATGGTTGAATTGTTTTCACAGAATGTTGTTGTTGGTTCATGTTGTTCCTACAACAAATATTTTAACATCTTTCTCATCCAAACTACTTGACAAGCCGCGCTTGTAGCTGCAACATACTCTGCTTCTGCTGAAGAAAGAGTCACAATGGGCTACTTCCTTGATGCCCATGATACCATACGTATTCCAAAAATAAATGTTGATCCAAATGGATGTTGTTGGCCTCCCACCTATTCCAACTAGTTCATTTTGGCAGTTTTTCAGTTTGACAGTTTTTTCCTAGTTTTCAGGTCCCCGACTCCCAGGGCCGTTTTGAGGCCCTAAACAACATTTTTAGGGCTCGCCACAGTTACACTGTAAACCGAATCAGAGTCTAACAACAACATGTGTATTTCTCGTATAGACCTTTCCAATGGGATATCATGCGCCTAAAACGAAGATCGTATGCAAAAGATACGACCCCGGGAGGTTGATGTACTAGCTTACCCCAACGAGACCCACATGACTTTTGGCCCTTCATCTCCTAGGGTTAGGTTTTTGAATGTTTGGGGTTTTGGCATTCATGCTTATTTTTAAAATTCCTTCAGAGCCTCATTGTAATCATATTCTTGCGAATATGCGTAACCGTCACATCTCTTCTCAAAGATAAGCTGCCACCATTCCAACAAGCTTGTTTTCCGCTGCATTTTATAGTTTCAGCTTATTTCCTTATTGAATAGAAACCAATTTTTCTGTATCTTTGTTATTCTGTGTTAAGCATATTTTAATAATAATCTGTATTCATTTCATTCTGCTCATAAAATCCAGATCAGTGGTATCAGAGTGGTCTACTCCTTGTCGTTCTTAATGCATGTCCCCAACGAGGTTAGGGTACAAAGAATTGGGTCTCGATCTTGTTTCTCTTGAGGAAACAATATCTCGCACGCCCAAGCGACCTATCATGGTGGGAAAAAAGAAAGACGATGGGACAGGAGATCCTTTCAAAATGTTTCTCGAGGAATTCCTCATGCAACAGAGGAACGAGTGTCAGTGTTTCATGGAAACCTACACAGGAGACCTAGCTAAAGCATACACAAACAAAGCTTATCAATAAAAGGAAGAGAGATACACAATGAAGAATGAGAATCAATGCATATTATGATCTTATCAATGAGTGAGTGATCTTCACTCATATAGGCAATGACATCCTATAATTAGGAATGTATGCATAATAGTGATGGTCTAAGATTAGAAAGTCTAAAATATAACTAGTCAGTTAACTCCCACTAAACTAGTGTTACTCCCACTGAACTAGTGTGCCGAAAATAGAAATTTCTCCAACACCCCCCTTGAACATCACTATGGAGTAAAAAATGAGTCCTCGTTACTAGGCCATTTTGGGTGTTCATGTATAATGCAACTAATGAACACTGAATGAAAACGAGGAAAGAGGGAAAACCACGTGGGAACAAAACCCCCCCTCAAAAGATGATGTATATAAAAAAGAAAATAGCAGCTGCTAGGAAACTGTGTTCTTCACTACAAGATGATCCCGCAAAGTCTGAAATTCTGCTCACTGAAAGTCTTAGTGAAGATGTATAAATATTTATGGGTCTGATGAGGTCCTTTGGCAACCTGTCGGGCCTTGTATCTCTTGATCCTGTGGACCCATATGCACCTGAAAATATTCCTTTCTGGTGGAAGTGGAACCACATTCCAAGTCTGGTTCTGTAGGAGTGAATCATACTCCTTTTGCATGGTTTCTTTCCATAATGGATTTCCCACAACCCTATTTTATTTCTATGGATTAGTAGATTGAACCATATAGCAATTCATGGGCATCACAGGTTCTGAAGCTGAAAATACATGAGAAGGATCCTCATGCTGAGATCGAGTCCTCATCGAATCCAATGGATTCCCTGCAAGGTTTCATGTTGCCTGAAGTGTGAAATGTTCCTTCTTGGGCATCTGCTGAAGCTTCAATGTTGACTTATTATCTGGCTATACTACCTTCTTATTTCCATGTACATAATCTGAGTGTATGGAATCATCTCTGATGTCTGAAACTGATGGAAGCACAAGACTACATGAATGTTGCAATGGAGGTGCATGCAAAGTAATATCCTTATGTGTAAGTAGAAAATCCGAGTCATTGTCAGAAAAATTAGTGAATTTATACAACCTTGACTTGTGATCCACCTCACCAATTGCAATAATGGAATTGTCATGCATGTCAATTACTGAAACTGAATCTGATGTAAATTCAACCTTTTTACCTTTCTGAGTGATCTGATAAACTGAGAGCAGACTCATAGAAATCTTTGGAACATGTAGAACACTCTCAAAATTGACATTGTGGAGTTCCACTTTCCCTTCTCCTGCTACTTCTACTAGAGTATCATCCCCCATGAGAATAGGGGGTCTTGAGCATGGACTCAAGAAAGAGAAAATTTCATATGATGGGATGCACCAGAATCTATAATCCATGAATCAAATGAGGAATTAATTGCAACCAGAGCATGATGATTACCTTTCTTAGGAGCATGATCTTCTTCCTTATGCTACTTGACTCCCTCTGGAATGAAGTTTCCAAGGTTGTTCTTTTGAAGTGTGTGTGCCATAAGATCGATCTATTTCTTCATGCATGTGGATTCTTCATGATTTGGTTTATTGGAGTAAGTGCACTACTTTCCCTTCTTCTTCTTCTTGGAATCTAAAGAGTATTTGGAACCTGAATAATCATTAAAGGGTTTGGAATATCCCTCCTTCCTGTTATGTTTGGATGACCATTTTCCATCATGCATGGTGAGTGCATGTGATTTGGGATCTTTCATGAGGCCCATCTATATGATTTTTGTCTTCTCTTGTGTGAGAGACTCAATGAACTGAGCCATCGTAGGAATTTTCCAATTTATTCCAAAAAGACAACTACCAGAATGGAAATTGGAGACATATACAACATATTCTAGTCCTAGCTTGGCCAAGATTGCTAGAATAAGTTGCTTATATTATGTAGAATTTTCAATACCACATTCACCCAAGCTCAATATCAAAGATTTAAATTTAGTAAAGAAATCATGTATATTATCAAAACTTTTAGAGTCTAAGGTATTCAACTCTACCTCAAGCATATGACTTTGCATCTTATCCTGCTTTCCAAAGAGTCCTTCCAAGGTGGTCTAGATCTAGTTTGGAGTCTTGCATGCGGCAACACGAAACCATATATCAATGGAGATTAACTCAAAAAGTAGTCTTGTGGCCTCATCCTTATGGTTCTCCCATCTCATCTTCTCAACTGATGATGTAGGTTTTGTTTTTGTCGCCATTGTCAAATTATACAATCATTTTCTTCTGAGTTGGAATTCTGCCTTAGGCTTCCAATCAAAATAATTGTATGGTGTGAGGATTACCACCAAGTTTTAATGTATAATAGTTGTCCTATCCATCTCTACCATTATTTCTAAGAACCCCTAAAAATTTACTCTCAATCTGCAAGTGAAAAATTAAGAAATCATGGCAGAAAGGGCACTTTAAGTGAAAATTCGTATCAGTTTCAGGAGACGATCTTCCGACTTACATTTTGAGCAAATTGTGAGGAATATCGCCAAATGATTGAAAACCCACTTACATAATGGGTCTATTTACTTCTCACGCGAGCCATTTCCTCAAAAACTTAACATTTTGGGAGCAATCATTGTAGAAAGGTACGACCACAAATTCGTATCAATTTCAAGAGGCTATCTTCTAGCTTAATTTATGAGAAAATGCTGAGTAATCTCGCCAAACGATTGAAAAGTCACTTGTATAATGGGTCAATTTACTTCCCACGCGAGCCGTTTCTTCAAAAACTTAATATTTTGGGTGCAATCACTGTAGAAAGGTACGACCACAGATTCATATAAGTTTTAGGTGGCTATCTTCCGACTTAATTTCTAAGCAAAGGGTGAGAAATATCACCAAACAGTTGAAAACCCACTTGTATAATGGGTTGATTGACTTCCAACGTGAGTGATTTCCTCAAAACATTAATATTTTTGGAGAAACCACTGTTGAAAGGTATGACCATGGATTTAGCTCACTGAAACTCCGATTTTCCTTATTCTTTGGCTTGTCTGGCTTGCTCCAAACAACGTAGCTCTGATACCATGTCAGTGTTTCATGGAAACCTGCACAAGAGACCTAGCTAAAGCATACACAAATAAAGCTTATCAAGAAAAGGAAGAGAGATACACAATGAAGAATGAGACTCAATGCATATTATGATCTTATCAATGAGTGAGTGATCTTCGCTCATATAGGCAATGCCATTCTATAATTAGGAATGCATGCATAATAGTGATGGTCTAAGATTAGAAAGTCTAAAATAGAACTAGTTAGTTAACTCCCACTGAACTAGTTTGTCGAAAATAAAAATTTCTCCAACAACGAGATGATGGATAGTTTTGCGCAAATCCTTCGACGGCTACCAACAGATGACACATCTTCCTCAAGTGGAGACGTCGACCCCTTCAAGGTACAAATCAATTTCGATATTCCTATATTTGAAGGTCAGATAGACACAGATGTTGTAGACGAATGGTTGAATCTACTAGAAGGCTATTTCTCTGCCCATAACTTTTCAAATTGAGAAAATAATACTTTTTCACTCCTCAAAGTCGTTCCCCATGTCAAAGATTGGTGGGAAAAGTTTAGTGAGCAAAAGGAAACAGAGGAACCCTCATTATTTATAGTCATGGTCACCTGGGAGTCCTTCAGGGATGCTATTAAGGAACAATACTACCTTGTCGGAAGCTATGACGACCTGTATACAAAATGGATCACACTGCGGCAGGAAAGAGACGAAGCAATGCTCGAGTTCACAAATATCTTCCATACCTTTTGTACCAAGCTGGGTATCAAATATTTTGAGCGACATATGGTGCTCAAGTATCGCGATGGTCTTCATAGATACATCCAAGCCGAAATGGAGTTTCTGGACATCTCGTCCTTAGGCATGACCTACCAATATGTCGTCAAAATTGAGCAGAAGCTTAAACAAAAGACACGATAATTTAGACCTGGGAACCCCTCACAACAAAAGCTAGAAAAGGGTAGCCCAAACCCATAGAACAAAGGAAAAAAATATAGAAAAGCTCAGGAAAACTAGTCCAAGCCGCAAGCAAAGAAGGACACCAGAAAGATAAATAAAGACACTGGGAAGTGGTGTGACTTCCATAAGATACCCTGGAATAACACTACTGATTGTCACTCAAAGAAGTCACTAGTGGATGAGGTGAAAGCCTCTGAATCATACACAACCTTTGACTTTGAGTTAGAACCAGAAAGGGGGAGACGGATCATCGACGTGGAACCCAGTGCTACCGTTTCTACCACCAAGCTCCAACCCGGTGAAACAGACGAGCCAGAGGAAGGAGAGCGCCTTTTTCAGTCACAAATGTGGCTGAATGGTACCTCGTTGCACTTCATCGTTGACAGCGGTAGCCAAAAAAACCTCATCTCTGCAGAGGTCATTAAGCGGCTAGCCCTGCCAACAATGTTGCACCCGCAACCCTACACGATTGGGTGGCTCCGCCAAGGAAGCGATCTCTACGTCATACAACAGTGTCGCCTGTCGTACGACATCAAACCCTTCAAAGATAAGGTATTGTGTGATGTTTCTCCTCTCTAAGTTTGTAATGTTCTTTTGGGATAACCGTATTTATGGAAACGTCATGCTATATATGAGTCTAGGCCTCACCATTTTATTATTGCTTTGGACAAGAAATTCTATAGGATACCTGAGGCAGTTTCGCCTAGTAATATTTATTTGATCTCTACCAAGAAATGTAGGAAGGTCATCTCTCAGACCAATAATTTTTTCTTTTTCGTGATTTGCTCTCAGGGTGAGCGAAATATCACAATCACATCTAGGGCCTCCACAGACAACCTCTCCACACACCAGAAGCAATTGGATAAGGTTGTGGAAGAATACTCAGATATATTCTCCTCACCTACTGAGGTACCTCTGCACTTTCAGGTCAAGCATCCCATCGATCTGACCCCCGATGCACTGCTGCCCAATTGGCCAGTCTATCACCGCTCTCTCTTAGAGAATGAGGAGATCAAGTGACAGATCCAAGAACTTCTCCACAAGGGGCACATCCATCCCAACTCATCGCCTTGTGGGATCCCAATTGTGTTGGTGTAGAAGAAAGACATGAACTGGCGACTTTGCATTGATTACCGGGCCCTGGATAAAATCACAGTCAAGAACCGATACCCAATTCCCCGAATCGACGACATCCTTGATCAACTCATGGGGGCCAAGTACTTTAGTAAGATTGATTTGAAGTTTGGATACCACCAGGTCCCAATACAATAGAACGATGTATGGAAGATCGCCTTCAAGTTAAAAAAAGGTATTTCTAAATGGTTGTTCATGCCCTTTGGTTTGACAAATGCTCCAACAAATTTTATGAGGATGATGGACGATATCTTGTGACCATTCATCGATAATTTTGTAGTAGTGTATCTGGATGACATCCTGATCTACAAAAGGACTTGGATGAAACACTTGCAGCATATTCAACATGTTCTACACACCCTACGAAAACATAAGCTATATGCCAACTTGGAAAAATGCTCTTTCAGCATGGACAAGGTCCATTACCTAGGATACATTATTGATCAACATGGTGTACATGGGGATCTAGCCAAGATCTAGGTCATCCATGACTAGCCAGCCCCAACCACACTCATTGAGCTTCGAAGCTTCTTGGGGCTTGCCAATTTCTATCACAGGTTCGTGTTGGGATTCTCCCATATTGCATGGGCCCTCAGCCAAGTCGCCAGGGTGGTGGTAAGGAAAAATTTGTGTGGGGCCTGTCCCAACAACAAGCATTCGATGATTCGAAGCATCACTTGTTCTCAACCTATATACTTTCATTACTGGACCTACAACAACCCTTTGAGATTGAGACAAATTCTTCAGACTATGTTGTGGGTGTTGTTCTCACTTAGCATGGCCACCCTGTGGCCTATCATAGTGAGACACTATCATATGTTGTTCATAAGTACCATACTTACGACAAATAAACATACTCCATTGTGCAATATTGTCGCCAGTAGAGAAATTACATTCTTTGGAAGGAGACAGTCATCCACAGTGATCATAAGCCACTTCATTTCATGCATATGCAAGGAAAATTACAGAATGACCGCCATTAGAAGTGGTCCACATAATTGTAGAAGTTCCACCTCAACATCAAGTATAAAAAAGGAAGTACCAACTGAGTCTCTGATTTACTCAACCAACCTCCAATCGCGTTACTCACCATGATGCTATACTCTTGCGACCACGAGACCTATGGGTGGCCCCACCTCTATGAGATAGACCTTTATTTCGCCACCACCTACCAAATGTTGGGCGTAAACTCAGTTGTCGCTAATTTCCATCTTCGGGACGGGTTGTTGTGTCATCTGGGCCATCTCTTTGTTCCATCAAGAGAGCGAGCGAAGCTGATTTGGGAATCCCACTAAAGTCGGGTGGCAGGACACTTCAGCGTCGAAAAGATAGTGGAAGTACTGTAGAAACATTTCTATTGGCTGAAACGCCAATAGGATGTGGGCAAGTATATTAGGTCTTACACTTCCTACGTTATTGACAAATCGACCACTAAGAAATAGGGCATGTACACACCCTTTCCTAATTCTGATAGGCCATGGGAATCCATCTCAATGGACTGCATGTTAGGCCTTCCTTCCACCAAGACAGGAAATGACTGTGTTTTTGTGGTTGTTGATCAATTTTCCAAGATGGAAATTCTGGCCACCTATAAGAAGAGCATCACAACAGAGGCCACTTCCAAAATCTTCTTTGAACGAGTTTGGGTACATTTTGGAATCCCACAAACCATTTTCTCATATTGGGAAAGTTGATTCCTCAACAGATTTTGGTCGATCCTCCGGTCACTACTGGACACCAAGCTCACCAAATCCACTGCTTTCCACCCCTAGAAAGATTGCCAAACTGAGTTCGTCAATCAGATGATCGTGCATATCTTGTACATGTACAATTCCAAGAAACCCCGCACATGGGATGAGAGTCTTCCCTATGTTCAACATAGCTACAATCGATCCCTACATAGCTCAACCAACCACAACCCATTTCAGGTGGGGTTGGGATTACAACCATTGGGTCCCATGGATGTTGCAATACCCCTTGCGGTCACCTCGACTGACTCATCTCTTGCTCCAGCTGAATATGACAAAGCCACCTGGTTCATTGAGTGGATCCAGCACATCCTCCAATAGGTTCAAGATATTCTACAAAAGTCCAATGCCAAGTACAAGCAACGCCATGATCAACACTGAGTGCTACATAAGTTCTAGGTGGGTGACAAAGTTTGGTTGCACTTGCATAAATAATGCCTTACAAAGCCCCATCGAAAGATTTTCCCACTTTGTTATGGACCTTACACCATCACCAAGGTTGTGGGTGATAATGCTTTTGAGCTCAACATTCCTCCTTTCCTTGGCCTACACCCAGTGTTCAATGTGGATCTCCTTTGGCCATATTTCCCACCATTATTGGACACATCAGAGGTAGAAGAAAAATTAACACCAACAGAGCTCAACCCTGAATGCATGCAACAAGAATCCTGTGATCATATTGTTGGCACACAGGTCAATGGAATTTTACAACAAAGGATCCAACTTTATCGAGTTGTCAAAGCAGGGCAACTCCTACACCAAGGCAAGTGGCTTACCCGGAGCCAAATTCAACAGAAATTTCCTCATCTGATGGGGGAAATAAATGAAATAAATGCCATTTCTTCCTAAGGGGGGGAATTATTTATCCACATGGATTTTGGTGGCCTCCCACTTATTCCAACTGGTTCATTTTAGCACTTTTCCAGTTTGACAGTTTTTTCCTAGTTTTCGGGTCCCCAACTTCCGGGGCCGTTTTGAGGCCCTAAACAACGCTTTTAGGGATCACCACAATTATAATATAGATGGAGTCAGAGTGTGATAACAACATGTGTATCCCTCAAATAGACCATTCCAACGGGCTATTGTGCGCCTAAAACGAAGATTGTATGCAAAAGATACGACCCTGACAAGTTGTTGTACTAGCTTACCCCAACAGGGCCCACATGATTTTTGGCACTTCATCTCCTAGGGTTAGATTTTTGGATGTCTAGGGTTTTGGAGTTCATTCTTATTGTAAAAAGGCCTTTAGAGCCTCATTGTAATCATCTTCTTGTGAATGAGTGAAACTGTCACATCTCTTCTCAGAGATAAGCCGCCACCATTCCAGTAAGCTTGTTTTCCGCTGCATTTTACAATTTCAACTTATTTCCTTATTGAATAGAAACCAGTTTTTATGTATCTATGTTATTCTGTGTTAACCATCTTTTAATAATAATTTTTATTCATTTCGTTCTTCTCATAAAATCTTGATCAAATGTGTACCCAAAGGTTCTTTTCCTGTCATCTATGCCACCTCCATAATCGTTGTCAGTGTATCCAAAAAGTATAAAATCTTCTGAGGTGGAGTACTTAATGCCAAAATATTTTGTTCCATTCACATATCTCAGGATTCTATTTCCTACCTTCCAATGTGATTCTTTTGGAGTTTCCATGAACCTTGAGATTAGGATCATTCCATACATAATATCAAGTCTTGTCGCTATGAGATACATAAGACTGCCTACCAGTCTTTTAAACAGTGTGGGATCCACCTTGGACCCTTTATCTTCCTTTCTTATATTCAATCATGTTATGACAGGTGTTGGGGCTGCTTTTGAATTTATCATATTTAATCTTGTCAATATTTCATGCACATACTTAGATTGTGAGATAAATATACCAGTTTTGGACTGGTGAACTTCTATTCCCAGAAAATATCTCATAAGCCCTAAATCAGTCATTTCAAATTCATCCTTCATGACTGACTTGAATTCTTCTATGCCAAAATTACTTGTAAAAATCAAATCATCTACGTATAAGAAAACAATTAACATATTACCTTGCTGATTTGATTTGATGTACAGTGTTGGCTCATTTTCACTTCTTTGAAATCCAGTCTGTGTCAGATAGGAATCTATCCGACTGACCAAGCTATGGGAGCTTTCTTTAGAAAATAAACTGAAATTATCTTGAACTTTACAAGTGACTTAAACTTCCGAAAACAACCCAATGTGTCAGATTTATTCTTTAGAAAATAAATCCATGTTTTTCTTGAGAAATCATCAATAAATGTTAGAAAATAAGTACTTCCTCCTATATATGGAGTTTTCATTGGTCCACAAATGTCTGGGTGTACTATTTCTAGTGGTTTTTTTTCTCTGCAAGACTTTCCAACTGGAAATGATTCTTTGTGTTGCTTGCTAAATTCGTAGCCTTCACATATCCTTTCTAGTTTTTCAATCAATGGTAAACCTTTTACCATATCCTTTGTGTGTAGCAGCTTTAGACCTTCAAAGTTCAAATGTCCAAATCTGAAATGCCATAACCAGGAATCATCCTATTCTTCAGATTGGAATGTTTCCTTCATCTCTACACCATTTTCTCCTTTCTTAGTAACGCGTGCACTATTTTATTCATTGGGACTGCACACACTTTCTGTTGTAAATGCAGTGTCTAAATGTGCACTTTTTCCTTTACCAATAGCTAGCGTTGTATTCTTATTATTGGTTGGCTTCAAAGTCAATGGGAACATTATGTTACTTGTCATCTGGATTCTTGAAATAAGTTGTTTGCTTGGGGATTTATGCATAATTACATAGTGATTATCTTCCATGTAGATTATATATCCTTTCTTTAATAACTATCCTATGCTCATAAGATTATGTTTCAGACCAGAAACATAATATACATCAGACATAAAATTTTGTTCTCCTTTCTTTATTAAAATTTTTATATTGCCTTTGCCTAAGACAATGACTTGGATATCTGTTCCAAGTGTAACCTTGGTTTGGACTGACTCCTGTGGTTACTGCATCCTGAATCTAAATACCATATGCCACATGGGCTTGCTTGAGCAATATTGCATTCAACTGGTGACAATATAAGCATTACTTCAATGTGCGCCATAAACATAGGGTGAGTTTAGTTATTTGCGTTGTTTGACTGATGCTAACCTTGTTTGTTCTAATTATCTTGTCTCTTTCTGCACTCATATGCATAATGTCCATACTTATTACAGTAATGGAAATGACTGTTTGATTTTTCAGTTCTCTGACTGCTTGGCTGATTGGTACTTGGGTTTTGACCTCTTCCACTAGTATTTCCAGGACTTCTACTACATCCTGCTGGTTGTGGAGCCTGATTATCTTCCTGATTCAGAGGTCTTTTACTTTCAGCCGTGTTTATACCCCATGAAGTATTTACACCCTAGAAGTATGTACACTCTCCCACGTGGGGGAGTGCAGAGGGGGGGTACCCCCTCTGTGGGGTCCGGGGGGGCTATCCCCCCAGCTGGGGGGTCTGGGGGAAAGCGGGGGTTCGGGGGCGAAGCCCCCAAAGGAAATTTTTCCTTGTAAGTGTATATTGTAATTTCATTGTAAATCCGGACAATTAATTATAAGGTCCCATATCTAACGATAGAGATTATGTTAGGGTTTTTTTCCCTAGAAGGTAACCCTCTTTTATGAGGGAAATGTATTGCGGCTATGGTAGATGGCGAATATTGTATTCTGAGATATGAGACTGTGAGAGAAAGAAGATGAAGTTACAGTGGGTTTGCTGTAGGTTGTATCCCTTCATATGATGGATAATAATAAAGGAAGGACTTGAAAATTTATCTAGTGGACGTAGCCCACACTGGGTGAACCACGTAAATCTGTGTCTCTATTATATTGTGTATCTTCTGTGTTTTGTTTCCGCATTTTCTTTATTTTATTGCTCCACGATCCTATTTTTCTAACACATCCACCTCTGACATAACTTCTTCCTTTGCTTCTAGAGTTATCTCTCCCATTTCCTCTTCCACGACTTATAGATAACTGCGTGGAAAATTCATTTTCTAATGACATAATTAACCTATTCATTATGTGCTCATGATTGATGAGGGAAGCTTGTAGTTCATCTAGACTGAACTGACTCAAGTATTTGCTCTCCTCTAGAGTCACAACAAGGGTATCAACTTAGGAGGAAGAATCCTAAGTACCTTCTCAACAAATTTTATGTCTTCTATGGTTTCACCATGAGACTTAATCTGATTTACCAGTCCAATGACATGGGTATAAAAGGAATCTACTATGTTTGAATATTTCATTGACATAGTTTCAAAATATCTTCTAAGAATTGTTGTTTTGCAGTATTTACTTTGTCCATTCCTTGATAAGAGGTTTGTAATATGTCCCATGCTTCCTTGGCTTGATTTGTTGATGAAACTTTTGGGAGTATGTTGTCATTCATGGGTTGATGTATGTAAAACATCGCCTTTCCATCCTTCTTTCTTTGATCTTTCAAGACATCTCTCTCAGCTTGTGTGAGGGAATTGTATGCTTCCTGATCTACTGGTTCCACATAACCATTTTCAACTATCTCCCATACATCTTGACCTCAGAATAGTGTCTTCATGGTCAAGGACCAAATCTCGTAATTTTTTCCTGTAAAAGTGGGAGGTTGCAGATTTGAGGTAGAAGCCATATTTCCTTTCAACATAGTTACTTCTTTGATAAACTTGTTATGATAGAGACTGCTCTGATACCATATCTTGGAAATGCAAATGATTCTACATGCAATCCACTCTTCGCAACGCAGTTTCAAATACTATGCACCAAACAAGCTTTGCGATAGAGTTCTTAAAATGAACTATGCAGCGCACATACTACAAAAATTTTCGCACGTTGTGAATAAACACACTTAATGAACCAATTTATGAATGCAGAATAACATAGTGCTATGCTTAGCACATAAACTCATAAATATGAAAAAACTTTGTCAACACAAAAAATACATGATATTGATAACTTCGACACAGTGCGCGAATACAAAATACAATGACAAATATGAGTTTTGGCTCAAATCACTTTTGCTGACTTTACAGACTCAGAGCTTGTGCTCAGAGTTTCTTCAACTCCTTAGTTGTTGTTGTTTTCCTCTCTACCTCTCTGCTTCTGTTCATACTAACTAAAAACTCGGCCTTATATGGACTATGACTAAGACTTCATGTAGAAGTAACACTGACTCTTTAACTACTTAATTGGGCTTGAGAAAGATAAAGATCATCTACATTTATAACTTCATTGTTGGTCGACCAACTTAGACTGAGATTGAGTAAACGTGAAATTTTACATTTGTAGACTAACATAAAAACTGACTATCTGATAGTTCGGTGGACTAAAAAACTACTTACAAAATGACCGACATAAAAATCGACAGAGACGTGAAGATCTCACTGACTTGTAATTACTATTTCCAACACCGTCGTACTTGAAATTGATGCAAATATTGATCATCTATTCTTTCTATTTTTTGTTGGGATGGAATTGGATTTCCAAGCAATTAAAAGAACTTGAAGCAAGGCCTTAACAATTGCAAAAATTGGAATTATCTTACCATTTACGACCGAGATCGTGGTTTCTTAAGTTCTCAGGGCATTGATTTCTAAAGGTGTGGGATATGAGAAGTTCCTTGCTTTTATGCATGTATCGATGTCTATCACTACATTCCCTGTGCTTTCTAGGATACTTGTAGAGCTCATGCTTCCCACCATCGATGTGGGGCATATTTCCATGGCTGCAGCTGCTATCAACAATGTGGTTTCTTGGGTTCTTCTGGCCCTTGTCGTCGCTCTTTCAGGGGAAAACAAGATCCCTGTAATATCAATATATATTCTTATTTTTGGATTAACATTTGTAGTTTTCATGATGGTGGTGGTGAAGCCCATAATGACCTGGATTTACCACCGTTCACTTGACAAAAAATCGATAAACAAAACATTCATTTGCATTACTCTGGAGGGAGTCTTAGCAGTTGGATTCGCAACAGATGTAATTGAAATTCACTCAATCTTCGGAGATTTTGTGTTTGGTTTAACAATTCCCAGAGACGGCCCATTCACATGGATTCTTACTGAAAATATTGAAGACTTCGTATCGGTCTTGTTTCTTCCACTATATTTTGTCTCCTGTGGTTTGAATACTAATGTGGCAACAATCCATGGAAGCACAACTTGGGGTTTGCTCTTTTTGGTTATCATGATTGCGCAAGATTCTGGGTACATTTTTTGTTGCGATTGTCCACAAAGTTCCTTGTTGGGAAGCTATGACCCTAGGATTATTTATGAATACCAAAGGATTGGTGGGGTTGATTGTCCTCAACATTGGAAAGGATATGAAGGTAAAACCCAAATTGCATAAAAATATGAAATTCATCTTTAATGAACTGAATTGGTTATCCTCTTTAACTTGATTGGGAGGTTACTTTTTTTTTTCCAGGTTTTGAATGACAAAGTTTTTGCAATCTTGATGCTAATGGAATTGTTCACGACATTCATCACCACCCCATTAGTAACAGAAATATACAAACCAACAAGGAAGGCGGTTCCCTACAAGCACAAAAAGATACAAAGATACAAACCAGAGGATGAGCTCAGAATCTTGACCTGTCTACACAGTACAAGGAACATACTAGAAATGATAAACCTGATAGAGGCCTATAGAGGGATTTGAAAGTATTCCCTGTGCCTATACATCATGCACCTGGTGGAGCTTTCGGAAAGGCCTTCTTCCATCATGATGGTTAACAAGGCCATGAAAAACGACCTCCCTTTCTGGAACTGCAATCATTGTCAACAAGACTAGATCGTCATTGTTCTCGAGGCGTATAGGAAATTAAGCAAGGTAATGGTCAAGAATGTGGAGTATATATCTTTGATCCAGTACATGCATTGTCAAAAGATTAATCATTTTACTTCCCAAAAGATGACTTATCTCAGCCGATTGAATTTTGAAGAATTACCATCGCCCATAAATTAATTTTCACCATCTTAACTGTTGAAATGCTATAAGGGTATCACCGCCACACTGTTTCATTTTTTACTGATCAAATTTCAAAGGTAAAATGAATTAGGCGTAGTGAAGGGGCAATTTAACCGACTAATTGCATCTCTCTCTCTCTCTCTCTCTCTCTCTCTCTCTCTCTCTCTCTCTCTATATATATATATATATATATATATATATATATATATATATAATTTTGATTTGAGATAACAGAGATGAAATTGATAATGAAATTTTGAGAGTGTTAATAGGGGATTTTATGCTCTGTTCTTGTTTGAATCTGAGTTTGTAAACTCATGTTAATGTTCAGATTTATTACAGAGTTTTATTTTACTATAACAAAGTAGTTTGTTTTTGTTGTAGCATACATACTCTGTTTCATATATCAGTTTGAAAACTTCATCTTATGTTGTGCAATAGTTTGTTATAGCATGCTATTTAGATTAAGTACATAAGTACTTGGTTGATTTACTCTTTTAGAGAATGGTTCATTAAAGATGTTTTGTTGCTGCAATCTAAGTTTCAGTTTATTGTTGTAATTCCCCTGTTCTGCTATAACTATGTTTTGTTGCAATAGCCTTTTACTCTCTGTTGAAACACCTGCTGAAACACATGTTGAAACATTTGTTGTAGAACAAAGTATCGATCTTATCTTATGATGTAGGAGTGGTTCACTTAAGTTTTGGTTGTAATAACTATTTATTATTTTTTGAAACACATGCTAAAACACCTGCTGAAACAGTTGTTGAAACTGTGGTTGTAGCTTATTGGTGTTGTTACATAGTGCATAAAATATTGTAGTAATTGTTTATTATTTTCTGAAGTACTCCCCTGCATCTTTCATTGTGGGATCAGAGCCAGTAATATTTATAGTTCTGCGTAGTAACTAAATACAGTGATTTGGAATTTGATCTGAAATGGATACAAATAGTAGTTTAGCTCAACCAAAGATTCTTATTCTGACTGAAAGGAATTATGATTCTTGGTTTATCATAATGAGAACAATTTTGCATTCTCAATATATTTGGGAGTTTGTTACTATTCGTTATCCAGAGCCTGCTGACCAAGCAACAAAAATGGATCTGACAAATGTTGAGTGGATTTTGTTGAAGGGGAACAAAAAGAAAGACAACAAAGCCCTCGGTCTTATTCAACAAGGCCTAAATGAAACCATATTTCCGAAGGTGTCAATTGCAGTGTATTCAAAGAAAGATTGGGACATTCTTGAAACTAGCTATCAAGGTGTATCCAAGGTGAAGACTGTTAAGGTTCAAAATTTGAGAAGAGACTTTGAGAATCTGAAGATGAAGGAAAATGAGTCAGTTGATAGTTTCATGACTCAAATCATGAATGTTTTGAATCAACTAAGGAAGTATGGTGAATACCTCTTAGACAAGAGAGTAATTGAGAAAGTTATTAGATCTTTGCCAAAGAATTTTGAATCCGCAGTTGTACCCATAGAAGAATTTAAAGATATTAGTCTTATGCATATTGATGAATTAATGGGTTCTTTGATTGCTCATGAATCCAAGATGTCTAGATATGATAATCCATTAGAGAATTCCTTCAAATACTAGTTGCATGTTACTAGATGTAGAGGCAGAGGAAGGTTTAATAGTAGAGGAAGAGGAGGCTGATTTACTGGTCAAAGAGACAACAAAAATGATTCAGAATCCGAGGAGAAAACTCAACAGAATCCTCCTAGTTTAAGGGGGGATAGAAGCAGATCCTGGAATCAAAGAAATTAGAGGTATGATAATTCTAAAGTACAATGTTATTATTGTAATAAATTATGACATTATGCTAACAAGTGTTGGAAGAAACAAGATGATGTTGGAAAGCAATCTTCACACATGATAGAAGAGTTAGAGGATGACTAGAAACCTGTGTTTTTGACTTGTAATGTCACCTAGGAAAGTTCAAGTGATGTTTGGTTTTTTGAAAACGGATGTAGCAATCACATGAATTAAAATAAAGACTTGTTTTCCAGTTTAGATGTCAGTATCTAGTCTTAGGTAAATTTGGGTAATGACAGTAAGGTAAGCATCAATGGTAAAGGTGTGATTCCTGATTATACTAAGAATGATGAAAGAAGAAAAATAGATGATCTTTATTATGTACCTGGTATGAAATGCAATCTAATAAGTGTTGGACAACTGATAGAGAAAAAATACAAAGTGTTCTTCAAGAACAAGGTATGTACAATTTATGATAAGTATCCAAATAAGTAGTTGATTTCCAGAGTAGAGATGACAAAGAATATAATGTTTCCACTTATTATGAGAAATGATATGACTAACTCTTTGAATGATTATAAAGCTAAAGGTTTAGAAGAGTCATGGTTATGGCATTTAAGATATGGCCATTTACATTTTGGAGGTATGGATTTGCTGCAAAAGAAGCAAATGGTGAAGGGGTTGCCGAGTATTCAACAACTAGTAAGCTTGTGTGAGAGTTGCATACTTGCAAAGCATCAGATGGATAAATTTATTTATGGAGTTTCGTATAGGGATAAAAATCCATTGGAACTTGTTCACCCAAATTTATGTGGACCGATGCAAACATCTTCATTGACTGTAATGTCTATTTTATGACTTTTATTGATGATTTCAGTCAAAAAACTTGGGTTTATTTGTTGAAGCAGAAGTCTGAAGCTTTTGATATATTTAAGAGTTTTAAAGTTATGGTTGAACAGGAGAGTGGAAAATATATTAAAGTCTTGAGAGAATACAGAGGAGGTGAGTATATGCTAACTGATTTCATGGATTTTTGTCAGTCTCATGGAATCAAGAGACAATTTACTACTGATTATACTCCACAACAAAATGGAGTAGCTGAAAAGAAGAATTGAGCCTTTATGAATATGGCTCAAAGTATGTTGAAGGAGAAACATCTTCCGAACTAATATTGGGGCGATGTAGTTATTTTTTAAGTATATATTCTGAACATGAGTCCAACTAAGAGTGTAAAGAACCAAGTTCCCTAGGAATCTTTTAGTGGTAAGAATAACAGTGTATCCCATTTGAGGATTTTCGGGTGTGTAGCTTATGCACATGTACTTGAAGAGATGAGGAGAAAGTTGAATAACATAAGTGAGAAATGTGTCTTTGTTGGATACAATGAGGATTCTAAGGCATATAGACTCTATAATCCCATCACCAAGAAGTATGTTAACAACAAAGATGTTGATTTCAAGGAAGAAGAAGATTGGGATGGTAGCATTGAAAAAATTGTTTCAGGGGAGTTGAAGTATCCCATGGAGATGATGAAGAAGATGAGCAGGTTGTACAAGGTGGACAATTGATTCCACAATCACATACACCTGCAACAAGAACTCTTGTAATAAAATCACCAGGATTCAGCCTATCACAACTAATAATTCCCAGAACATATGAGCGCAGAGAGCCATCAGGTCATGGTAGACAACAAACAGGATTAGAGGTAAGTGATGAATCAAATCCTACTTTAGCTTCATTAAGAAACATAATTAGAGGTCAGAAGACTAGAAGTTTAAGAGAATTGTATGAGAAAAATGATGAAGTAGATCAAGTTTCAAAATTTTCATTAATTGCATATTATCTTGTAAATTTTGATGATGTTGTTAAGAAAGAAGTTTGGGTAGAAGCTATGAATGAGGAAATTGATGCCATAGAAAGGAATAACACTTGGGAACTTGTATATTTTCCTGAAGATAAAAATTTTTATTGGTGTTAAATGGATTTACAAGACCAAGTTAAACGTTGAAGGTGAAGTTGTGAAGCACAAGGCAAGGCTTGTAGCTCAGGGGTTTAATCAACAACCTGGTATTGATTATAATGAAACATTTTCACATGTAGCCAGGCTTGATACAATAAGAATGGTGTTAGCGATTGCTGCTCATAATAAATGGTGTATGTACCAAATGGATGTAAAATCTTCTTTTTTAAATGTTTTTTTGGAAGAAGAGGTTTATGTGAAACAACCTCTATGATACGAGATTGTTGGACAAGAAGGTAAGGTATACACATTAAATAAAGCATTGTATGGATTGAAACAAGCACCCAGAGTATGGCACAACACAATTGATGAATATTTGAATGGTGAAGGATTCAAGAGGAGTCCTAGTGAGCCAACACTGTATACAAAGGTAAATCAGGAAGGTAAACTCTTGATTGTATACTTATATGTTGATGATTTTATTTTCACCATAAATATTTTAGTAGATGATTTTAAGACAACCATGAAAAATGAGTTTGAAATGACTGATTTATGAATGATGATGTATTTTCTAGGCATTGAGGTAAATCAATCTGAAGATGGTATTTTTATTTGTCAAACTAAGTATGCAAAGGAAATATTGAAAAGGTTTAGGATGGTGAACTGTAAACCAAATGTAACACCATGTGAAACTGGAACAAAACTCAGTAAGAATGATGAGGGTCATGTGTTGATACAACTCTGTATAAAACATTGGTTGGAAGTATTATGTATTTGACAATAACAAGACCTGATATTCTGTTTGTTGTAAGTTTGATTTCTATATTTATGGAGACTCCGAAGAGTACTCATTGGCAAGTAGGAAAAATGATCCTAAGATATGTTGTTGGAACAACTAATTATGGTGTCTTGTACACATCAGATTTGGATTTTAAGTTGATTGGATATACTGATAGTGATTTTGCAGGTAGTGATAGGAAGAGCACATTAGGATATGTTTTTAGCTTTGGATAAGGAGTTGTAACATGGGGCTTCAAAGAAACAACCCATTGTGACTTTATCATATGTTGAGTAGAGTATGTTCCAGGAACAACAACTGCATGTCAGACTATGTGGATGAGAAGGATTATGACTGTGTTGTTGCATGAACAACAAGAACCAACTCATATTTTTTGTGACAATAAATCATCCATTGCACTATCTATTAGTAATGTTTTCCAGAAGAATACTAAGAATATTGATACAAAATATCATTTCATTCGAGAGATGATTAACAATGATGAAATTTCTGTAGAGTTTTGCATATCTGAAGATCAATTTGCAGACATGTTTACAAATCCCTTAGCAAAGGAATTATTTGAAATTCACAGAAAGAACATTGGGTGTTGTGAAATGTAACAATATTGCAGAGTTTTGTTTTTGGGTGAAATGATTAAGGGGAAGAATTTCAGAAGATTAATCATTCCACTTCCCAAAAGATGGTTTATCTCAGTCGATCAAATTTTGAAGAGTTACCACCGCCTAGAAATTAATTTTTACCGTCTTAACTGCTAAAATGCTAAAAGTGTATCACCGCCACATTGTTTCATTTCTGACTGATCAAATTTCAAAGGGGAAATGAATCATCAAGTTCTAAAAATCCAAATTCGATTTAGATGCAATGAAGGGGCAAGTTAAATAACTAATTGCATATGTGTGTGTGTGTGTGTGTGTGTGTGTAATTTTGATTTGAGATACATAAAGATGAAATTGATAATGAAATTTTGAGAGTTTTAACAAGCGATTTGATAATCTGTTCCTGTTTGAATCTAAGTTTGTAAACTCATGTTAATGTTCAGATTTATTACAGAGTATTTATTTTGCTGTAATAGAGTAATTTGTTTTTGTTGTAGCATACATACTCTATTTCATATACCGGTTTGAAAACTTCATCTTATGTTGTGCAATAGTTTGTTGTAGCATTCTATTTAGATTAAGTACAGAAGTATTGGGTTGATTTAATTTTGTAGAGAATGGTTCATTAAATATATTTTGTTGCTACAATCTCAGTTTTAGTTTGTTGTTGTAATTCCCTTCTTCTGCTATAACATTATTTTGTTGTAATAGCCTTTTACTCTCTGCTGAAACACCTGTTGAAACATGTTGGAAATACTGAGAGGGGGGGTGAATCAATGTTACCTTTTTAAACGATTAGTAATTAATTTGTTATTCTAATTAACATCACTATTGATCAACAATGGACTTTGTATTTAAGCAATCAATTATATAAGTATACTTCAACAAGAATTACAAAGTTTATAAATAATAATCTTGTGTTTGTGAAGGACACCAATCCTCTTTAGAGCACTGACTCTTGGAGACACAAACCCCCTTCTTCAGGGAATCAACACTAGGAAGCACCAACTACCTTGTTTTTAGGGAACCAAACCTAGGAAGCACCAACTCCCTTGTCTTTAGGGCACCAACCCTAGGAAGCACCAACTCCCTTGTTTTCACACTTTACTTAGTAAAGGATATGAATCCTTCCTTGCTCCTCCCTTCCACCCTCACTACATAAGTATCTTCAACTTTCCTTCTTGGACTCTAATTCTGATTTTAATCTTCTGATCTGGACTACAGAGACACATTCTTCTCACCATTCTTTGTTGTTTATATAGTATTCCAATTGGTGTGAGCTTTGAAGCATTGTGTCCCTTTATTTGAACTTTGAACCATTGCACCTCTTCATTTAAATGATGATATTAATCTTTAAATAATATCACTTTTCCTTTTTATTATTTATTCATAAT
>ML777511.1:280220-296027 GCA_009831015.1 Picea engelmannii
GGGGGGGGGGTGAATCCGTTGTTACTGTGCTTAAACAATTATGCCCAATTTAAAATTCTTCACAGAACACTCAATGAAAATCACAATGATAGAGGGAAGTAAGCCATAGAATATTAAACATCAATCACACACATGAAATACACAGAGACAAATATTTCTTGAGGAAACCCATAAACTAAAAAACCTCTTCTTCTTGATATGATAAGTAATATTTGTTTTCTGTACATTATCATTCTCATGAGAACCAACTCATTGTGAGGCTACCACCTCTGTTTTGCAAGCTACAACTTGCTGAGAGCACCAACTCTCTGGTTTCTCTAGCACCCACTAAAAGGAAGCACCAACTCCCTAGTTTCTCTAGCACCCACTAGAAGGAAGCACCAAATCCCCAAGTGTTTCATCACCAACTAGATGGAAGCACCAACTTCTAGTCACACATGCACCGACTTGTATAACAGAGAAAAACAATTCTCCCTTGCAACACCCTGCCACCCTGGTTTTTCTAGCTGCAACTAGATGGAAGCTACAACTCCTTCTGTTCAAGCACCCACTTGAAACTTTGAGGACACCGATCCTCCCTAGAACCTCCCTACCACCCTGAAATAGAAATATTTTCCTCTTTCAACTTTATCACAGTGATACAACATTTATCTATGGCTTACCAGTCTCATCATTGTTCTGCTACAATGCTCTACTCTGCCTACATCAGTGTCTCTGTCTCATGTCTGTTGCGCTTTCTGTTCTTCTCTAAGATATGCGTTTTTGTTCCTTGCTTCTTCTGTGCTTCATCTCCTACACACCGCATGCTTCTACCTGCATCAATCACACTCAACGAAAACAACCTCCTCTTCTCTGTTCTGCATATATTTATAATGCCAAGTCCTCTGCCAGATCATACACCTAACTCTTCGTGCCCTTTGACAATTATGCTGAGTCTGTTCTTCCTCTATGGCTGTTATGATGAGATTGTTCATAATTAGTGGCCGTCTTGAGATTATTTGGCTTCTCTGGAAGCTACAGTATTCAACTCTTTTCCATTTGTCAATCGTCTCTATGATAAGTCTTCATTCCAATGGAAGTTACCTCGAGACTCTTCAGTTCCTTTAGCGATCACCCTAAGATTCTTCAAATTCTCTGGTAGATGCAATCAGTCAATTTCTGTAGTTACAATTAGTCTGTCTCTAGCAGTTAGTGAGAGAAACTCAATGTGCTCATTCCTTTGGTGCTTTTTCCCTTCATGAGAAAATTACACAATGGGTGCTGGATTTTCTGACTAAGCCCCTTCCTTTCATGTGATCACGATGGTGACATGACGCCTATCAACAAAAATTTCACGATTTTGCATTTCGAGTGATCGACTGCGAGTCACCTCGATTTTCCTAACTCGTGATATCCGAAATGGAGCTTTGCAGTGCTAGCTCCTTCCTCTATTCTCTCTCCATGTGACCACTGACTGTGACCGCTCGCTAATAAAAAGGGTTGCATCGTGATCTCGATGATCTCCTATGTGAAGCCCAGCTATGTGTTAGCTCCTCCCTTGACCTTGATCAATGTGACCACCAGTTGTGTCCAGGGACCAAGCAATAGGGTGCATCACAATTTTGTGTATCGCGAACTTCTAGTATGGGTTTCCTCAAAACTCCCAACTTGCGAAAATCTGAAATAATTTATATCAAATCAATGGTCGTGATCTCTCCCTTTGATCGACGGCTATGATCAAATCATGATTTCACGTTTCACGATTTCCTACTGTGAGTTGCCTTGAAACTCCCAACTCGCGAAACTCTGAGGTGGATCTTAGCAACATGCTATCTCCTTTGCTAATGTGACCATTTCTATGACCATGGGCCAAGCATTCGAGTGTTTCATGACTTCGCAACTGATGATGTCAGAGGTTAGAGAACCTCCCTTCTTCCGATTCCTGAACTCCCAACTTCAATCACCTCAGATCAACGGTCTGATATTTCCCGTGACTCAACGGTCGTGATCACCTTCTGCATTTCGGGATTTCATGAGTTCGTGTCTGACATGGTCCTTGCTGAAGTGGTCTTTAGCTATCCTTTTCTGACATGGATATACTCTCGTGGAACATGTTCTTCTCCTGGATATGATGGCCCAGATTATTCCTCGATCCAACGGTCAAGATATCCTCTTTGCGAACTGGGACTTCGTGAGTTCCTGTGACTCTACCTTTGAATTTTCCAGTTCGTGAGTCAGCAAAATGATGATCTCTTGCCACGTGTCCTCTAGACCCAATGGTTCAGATAATATAATGATTTTGCATATCGCAAGTTCCTAAAACTCTCTCCTTTGACTTCTCCAACTCACGAGTCAGCGAAATGCTGATGTCTCGCCACGTGTCCTCTGGATCCAACGACCCAGATAATTTTTCAAATTCGCATATTATGAGTTCGAGGATGGCTCTTGGCCATTATCCTCTTCGTAGTTATATTGAATTCAATGGTTTCTAGTCCTTCGCACTCTGATCCAATGACTGAGGTCTAATCTCCTCCTCTGTGTGCTCCTCCTATCTGGACTCTAATCTGACGGCCATCGAGTATTCAGGATTGGTGATCCAATGGACACTGTCGCTCCTCCTCCCGAGCTTACACATCATTCCGACTTGGAAGAATTTATAAGTGTCAAAGGTTCTGTGACCTTTGATCCTTTTGCGAGCCTTGGTGTATGGGATCTTGTTTGTGCATCTCAGAATGCTATCTCTCCTAAGCTTTGGAAAAAGTTTCCCTCGGCCCTGATGCACACTTGCGCTCTGCGCTATTCCTCCCGAGCTTCTTGAGCTTGATCTTCTATGTCTTCAATACTTTTCTTACCATGCACACTCACCAACATTGTTGTTGTTCTTTCCATAAATGACAAGCACACTCTGCCTGTAAACATGCCAACAATCTCCCCCTTTGGCATTGATGGCAATCCTAAACGATTGCACTATTATGCTTAGGCCTCCAACTATAGCATCCACACCTTTTCTCCCCCTTTGACATCAATGTGAAAGAAAACATGCTCCCCCTAAGCTATTGCAGTATTTTTTGTAGGTATCATAGATTCAACCAACACATACTCCCCCTTATAGGATGGACTCTCTTAGGTTAATAGAGGGGTCACACCCAACTTCTAGCATAGATACTCAAACTAATCTTGTGCAAGCAGTTTAGTGAAGATATCAACAATTTGATCTTTGGATGGAATATAATGCAAATAAACCACAGAGTTGGTTACCTGTTCCCTCAATAAGTGATACTCGATGGGTATATTCTTGGTATTGGAGTGAAAGACAAGATTCTTCGATATACTAATTGCACTGGTATTATCACAATGGATTGGGATCGGTGCAATATAATTTACCTCCAAGTCTACAAGTGTCTGAATCATCCATAATACTTGGGTGCAACAAGTGGAAACTGCAATGTACTCAACTTCTGTAGTCGATAAGGAAATGGAACCTTTCTTCTTGCTCAACCATGATACAAGGGAATCTCCTAATAATAATGCACCTCCACTCGTGATTTTCCTTTCATCCACGTAGTTATCCCAATCAACATCTGAATAGACTGATAGTTGAAAATTCTGATTCATAGGATACCATAGGACGTATTCCATTTTTCCTTTCAAGTATCTAAATATTCTTTTGATAGCTAACAAATGACTCTGTTTAGGTGTAGCCTGATACCTTCCTACCATTCCAACAACATGCATTATATATGGACAGGATGTTGTGATGTACAATAGGCTACCTATCATAGACCTATATGAACTCTGATCAACATCAGGTGAATCATCATCCTTTCTTAACTTACATCCAATGACCATAGTTGTGCTCATAGGTTTAGAAAGAAAAATTCCTTCAGCCCTAAAAAATGACAGTTCCCCTATTGTTATCACTGGAATTTCGTCTACAAATGGTTACAGGAATCCAACATCTCCAAACACCCATTAGTTCATCGATTGCCCAAAAAACGCATTTCCAAAGGGCACAAAAATATACCACTGGTTATAAAATCAGCATGCGCTAAGGATACAAAGGAAGAATGCACATGTGCGACAGTCGAAGAACTCTGGAAAAGCGCACATGCACCTGATGCACGACTGTGGATGCAAAAATCCACACATACCTCATAACGACGCATTTATGATTTTGGTCGGCCTTCCACCCACTTCTGGTTCATTTCCCAAGTCGATTTGACACCCATATCCGAGCTGAATCTGAGTGGGGGGTTGGTCAAAGACCTAAGGGTGCCCTAAAGATCCCCTTGTTCACACTAAAGACTGGTTGAATAATGCCTCAAATATTTGCTATAAAAAGAGGCCATGGGTGCACTATATTTTCAAGAATTCATTTGTATTGTTATGTTGCCTATATTCTCTTAGTGGAGCCTCTTTCCTCACTAGAGCATACAAACACCATTTCATTTGGCCATTCACATCACCTCTTGAGTGAATGAGCTTTGGATTTCTTCACCATTTCCTTCTAGTTTATTACTTGTAAAAAGAGCTCAATCATTGGGGGTTAAAGAACTCTCCCTTGGAGGAAGAGGGGACCCATAAGTCCCCCTTTCTCTTTGGTGGTTTCCCACTAATACAACTTATCCATTGGTGGCATGCATGTTGTTTATTTTTTGTTATATTTCACTTATGCACTCTAGTTTAGTTTCTTTTATTGTTATTAGCTTAGTTCTTTGTTTATTTCTTATGCTTGATGTTTCTAACTCTTTCATTCACTGTTGTCTTGTCCAGCTAACCCAACTGGACTTGTAAGCGTCCTTATTTTGCTCATTTAGGTGACGAAAGGGACACAACAGATTGGTGACTCCACTGAGGATAGGCATCAATTTCCTCCCCATTTGGGTTGTTTAAGCACTTCTTTTTGGTTTATTCAACTTGTAGGAACCATAAATGGCCCATGCCTGCCCGTAAAAAGCTAAATTCAGAGTTGAGCCGAGAAAATTTCATCCAAAATTTTATTCCCGGTCATGTAACAGGAAGTTCACAGGTTTTTAACCCCACAGGCGCGTCTTCCGAGCACGTGCGCCAAACTCACTATGTTGCTCAGCGCATTCTGCACACCTACGTCAAAAAGTCATTTTTAATTTGCGCATTGGCACCAAATGCACCTCTGTCTACTCTGCAAACCATGTATCTGTCCAGAAAATCATACATTGTAAGGGTTTTTGTGATCTGTCTAAGGATCATAGCCTTCTTAATTTTGATTCTATGCAAATTGTAATATGCACCATACTTAGATTCCCTCTCCACATGAAGGGTTAGTCAAAACATAGGCACTTAGGGGGGTTAAAATCCATATTTATCGTCTTTTTTCTTTCATTTTACCACATGGATGGCTTACTTTGATTAAAGATAAGTTGGAATCATTCTATATCACAAATATAACCACTTGCATTGGGACTAGAAATTGAACGTCAGTCTTTGAGTATGCTCTTCTCTTGTGTCGTAGAGCGATCTTGAGAATCATAAAAATGATTGAGGGAAAATTTCATTTCCCTTAAAAGACAAAATATTTAGGAGGGGACAACAACCCCCCTCGGGACTCCTCTTAGTTTCTCTTTCAAAACACATCTTAAATTTGTAAGGGCCCATACATGCCCACACGCTACAAAGATAAGATAGTTTTGAATATACTTTCTTAGATTACATCGCTAGGGAAGTTTAAAGGTTTTGTAATGGGCCCATACATGCCCACATGTCCACAATCTAGGATAGTTGTTGAAGATTTCTTATATTAAATCACACTAGGGAGTTAAAGGATTGGTAAGGACCCATATGTTCACATGCTAGTTCTGTAGGGACTTTAAAATTCTGCAAGGTTGTACCAATGACATTTAGTAAATTAGGTAATCAAGACTTGTAAGGACCACACGAAATCCACATGCAACAAGGTGACACCTAACTTATTTAAAATTTTGGCACACTTTCACTTGTTCACACACAAATTCACTACTCACTCACATAGTTTCATCTAGAATCGTGGATGTTGAAGAAAGTTTCCTCCAAAGGGATCTCGAAACGCCCCACCCTTTTCTCGAAGAAACTATCCACTACCACTTAAATTCAATGAGATTGGTTCACACCCCCAATCTCTCAAACAACCACATCTAAATTTTTTCTAAAAACTCACTAAGTTTTCCTCCACAAGAGGTGCCAAAAGAATTTTTTTAGTCTAGGTAGGATCTCAGGGATAGGCATCCAAATAACTCCTCGTTATCTAGTTATCACATCTTCAAGCAGTAGAAGTTGTCAAATAGGGAACTTTAAAATCCACGAAGTCAAGTGTTCCTAACACCATAAGGAAGGGAGATACTTGTGAAGGGTCGAAGGCCGAGGTCTGGTTGTTCTGTGCGTCCCCCCTTGATGCACCCACCTCTTGGATGGGATCCATCCCATGACCCATTTATTAGGCCAAAAATCTAAATGCCTCACTTTGACCGAGGTACCTAGTGACCAAATTTTAGGACATTTACCCAGGTGGCAATTGTGGGTTGCATTTGCGCATTGATCAGATTTTGTGTGGCTATTGGGAAATATCACCAACCCTTTTGGGATATGCCCCCTCTACCCCTCATTATAACTAATTGTTTCATCCTTCATTAGTTCCTCTTCCGGTGGCTTCAGACCCCACTATTGAGTGCTATTGGAAGGTCCAATGCTATTTTGAGAGGAAGGACGTTACTTCTTTTTAGGACACGAGCATTTGTTTTCTTTGTTCTCCCACACAAAAAAAATCTACCTATCCATACTTCTTTATGAATTGATTTATGTATGATTCTCTTGTGATTACATGCGATTGTGAGATATATTGTGAAGGTCCAAAAATCATAACAAAGACTCTTGTACATTTATTGCTCTCATCACCATTTGCACAGATCCACTTTTCTAGTCGGACATCATAGGGGACCCAAAAAATCCCCATCGTTCTAGACATTTGCTAAACCTCCCTCCCATTCTAGGGGGAGTTCCTAGTCTTGCCAACTCATTGGCTCCACCTTCTCACACCCCTGTGAGTGATACCATCTTGGGATCCACTTTGATTGGTTCCACTTTACTTAGGTCCACTTACCAAGGTCAACCATCAACTCTCTTTCCTTTACAAGGAGGCGAGGGGCACACTTCTTCCCCAGGAGGAAGTACAACACCACCTAACCCCCCTCAAGGGTTAGGTACCAAAAAAATCACACCATGGCTAGAGATAATCCTCTACCACCACCCCAGATGACATACTTGGCTTCCCTCAACATACCGGATCTAACTAAACTCACTAATGATCCTATATTGCATGACCCCACATGGTCTGCAATACCTACCAAACTCCCTTCAAACATCCCCAAGTTTGAAGGAAAAGAGGGAGACGACCCAACCAACCATATCATGACCTTCCACTTATGGTGATCTTCAAACAACATCATGGATGACTCCGTATGATTGAGGTTATTTCAACACATGCTCACTGACCCATCAACCAAGTGGTATGTAGAAGAAAAATCGGGGTCCCATGTGACCTTTGAATCTTTGGCCAAAGCATTTTTTACCTTCTTTCAACTACCAATCCGTCATGACAATGGTCTCGAACTACTCTTAGAGTTTAAACAAACCTCCTCTACACACATCACCGACCACATTCACGAATGGCATTGACGACATAGTCTATGCAAAGCTGAAGCCACCAAGCAACAATGCCTCAATTGGTTTCTCAAATCATTTGTTTCCCTCCTTGCCAAGGAAGTGGTTGCCACCTTCCCCCAGTCTGAAGAAGAAGCCATAGGCAAGGCTCAACAATTCGAACTCATTTATTCATAGTCAGGATACTTATATACGGTACTACTTGATGCCCCAAGACCCATTCTCTTTGGCCAGGAAAAACCTGGGATGTCTCACTCAGTGGATGGATTGATTGGTACCCCTACACACCACAACCCACACCTCCCACAACCACCTATGTATGGAACACCTCAATATCCGTCGGTATATGGAGGACCTCCTTATTATCCTCCTCCTCCTTATCAACAACCATACCATGTTATCCTTCCTCCACCCATTAGTGGACCACAGCCGACACCCACAATACGCCCAGCTGTCCAGCCAAGTTTTGGTACCCCCTCTACCTCGGATTACACCCTAAGCACTAGTGAAATCTCTACGCCTTCCTATATACCCTACTGACCATTTCCACCAAATAATCCATACTTTCCATTTCCTGGCCCTCCACAGCCCATGGATCCACCGCAAGGACACCCACATTCTGGGGTTAACTTTGTTCAGCCCTCTCCCATTCATCAATATAAAAATTATGAACAACTGAATATGGAAAATTCGAACCATCAGTCAATTAATTCCAAAAAGAAAGTAAAAAACCGAAAAAATAATAATTCAGGACTAGGAGGGAACCAGAACCACCCCCAACAGAACCAACCTACCGGGGGCAACTGGAATTAAGGGAACCAGAACCCCCAAGGGGGAAATAACAACAAACACTAAGGGAATAATAAAAAAAATCTTCAGACAAACTTCCCTTGTGCCCTTTGCGGTGAGTATGGCCATTATACTCACTATTTCCATCAAATTGCCATCTTTAAACAGATGAAAGAATCCGGAAATGGACCATGTCCCCCAGCACCGCCTGCCCTGCTGCAGGCCCCTCAACAATATGTGCAACAACCACCCCCAGCCATGTTGCAAAACTCCATTCCACACCAAGGGGTGATGAACACCCAATAGGAAAGGCATCCTACCCCACCACATATGAGACAATATTCAAACCCCGACACTCCATCCGACCGCACTATCCTCCTCACTAGCGAGGAAGAAATTCTTCTACAAACGTGCAATCGTCAATATAGTACACTCCCTTAATCTGTTCCCGCTGCCTCAGAAGCAGTCCCAGTCACAACTGGACCACCTTTGATGATTCCTTGCCCTAATACTGAAACACCCCTTCGTATTCCTCGCATCCAATTATGTCGGAATGTCAACAACCCTAAGGTTAGGGCGGCACACAATTATAGTCTAGTCGATGACTTGGCACAATATACTACTACCATGTCAGTTTTAGAAGTCCTTCAAACATGTCCTACTCAACGAAATTCATTACTCTCTGCCCTGGGGGCAGTCGACCCTGTTGATACTCGACTCATCACATTTGATCTTGATAGTGGGGAACCCCATCTCCCCGCTTTGGTCGCTTTCCAAATACCGATTAAAATCTTAAACATTACAGTTCATCACTGCATCATTTGATGAAGGTGCATCCACATAAATCATGTCCAAAATTGTATGGAAAAAACTTGGCTCCCCTGAGCTTATACCATCTGCCATCACTCTTAGAGCTTATGATGGACGCCCATCCTCTTCTGAAGGGCTCTTTCAAAATGTCCCTTTTGAACTAGGGGGCAAGACTATCCTCATTGACATTGAAGTTATCAAAGCTCCGCTCGATTACAACATCTTGTTTGGACGTAGCTACATGTACGCGATGAAAGTTGTGGCTTCTTCTGTGTTTCACACAATGATGTTCCCCCATAATGAGAATATCATCACTATCGACCAAGTGTCACATTACAAGCCCAACCCTTCCTCCAACATCGATAATATCCTACCCTTTTTCCATACTAATCACGATGCCTACTCACTCATCAAGATGGGACCCGAAATTTTCAAAGACTCATCCTTACTAGGGACATACCATGGAGCACCACCGCTCATACATCCCTCAGCACAAGTATGTGTCATCTCATCCAAAGGAATAGAAACTGGAGATACCCTTCCTCCCACAGAAGCTTCCTTATTATCTGACATCCCATTGGTCACAGAGCTCCTTCCTCAGGCATCCCTTGAGGACTCTTCAACTACCCCTGTTACTGATTTCACTCTCCCCTAGGGCCACATCCTGGTTTGGGAGACAGTCCCCCAAGCCATAACTCAAATTCCCTTCTTTTACCCCCACCGGGCGTACAAGCTTTCCAAGTAGCCGCAACGCTTACCCTTCCCAATATGGTGTTGGTGATTCCAGTATGGTATCTACATCTACCCGCGATGGTCCCTCAACCGTCCCTCCCTCCCCAAACAGAAGGAATCCCGATGCAGATTCCAATACTTACTCCAACCACACCACCCTCACCCCCACTCGCTAGAGCCACTACTGCAGCTAGGGGCAGAAGGAAGAAGAAAGATCCCACTGCTTCACTCCCCCCATGAGTTCAGCCTCCTTGCGCACTATGTGAGAAAGACAAAAACCCCACCAATAAATGCTCGTCTCTTCCCGAGGTATGCAATTTAATTCAACTCCCTCGGGCAATGACACCACTCGTCACTTCCTCTAGTACTACCACTACATCCCCTAATACAGGTAGCAAAGGACTGCGAACCAAATTCGCATGTGCCATCTGTTCAACATATGGCCATTACACCCACCATTTCCCGACATTACCTCAATTTCAGCAGACAATCATGATAGTCTGCTAGAGCTTTCAACAAGAACCCCTTCCATCTGCATCATCTCAACTTCATGTCATTGACATCCGCTATGTCACAACCTCCATCAATGAACATATGAGATGTACTTTCTCTTTATGCGAATCACTTGATCATTTCACATATCAATGTCCTATGATCATTGAATACAGGCATCGCCAAATGGCCTTTATTCAAAATCCTACACCCCCCCCACTACCAACAAAAATAGTGATTACCCCTAATCCATCACCTGATATGGTTTATATATTTTCTCCCGAGCCTGAGGCACTTCCTATTCCTCGATGGTTCATAGATAGTCTCGAGGAGGATTTGCCCCCAAATCCCCCCAATTCTCCAATTCATTTCCCCACAAAAATTTTATGCCCGACTACCATTTTCAACCCATAGTATCTCTGTATTTGGTTTATGTTGAGCGAACCCTCACAACCCCCTTTTGTAATTCCCTCTACCTCTTCACCAAAATATAATCACACGGTGACAGTCACCAATGTTACTCCCCTGGATCCCTTATATTCTCGATAGTTCCACTGTGATGAAGACATCCTCGAGGAATTAACTACCCCCGATTTCCCATAGGATCTGCTCCATCACATAGTGCTCTTTCTTTCACAGGAAGCCTTTACACTTCCAAAACAAAACCCCATATATGCAATCGAAACCAAATATTTTCTCCCCTCAGGGAATATAGATTGGTTCAATAATCCTATCCCTGTCCTCGACGCTTTTGAAGAAGGCAACATGTCAAAAATTTCCCCCACCATCAAAATTGATATTTCCATCAAAACTAGAATCATAGAGGAAATCCCCATCCATGCCGCATGCTCTCCCAAATAACTCATAGCTTACAAATCTCTCTTCCATGAATACCGAGACATTTTTGCCTGGTCATACACAGAAATTCTCAGCCTTGATCCCTCTATTGTCGAACATCGTATAGACACATGGCCTAATATTACTCCTGTACGACAAAAGAAATGTCCATTACACCCCTCCAAAGAGGAATCCATTAAAGCCGAGATTGACAAATTACGTGTTGTAGGGTTCATATACCCCATCGCATATACATCATGGGTCTCCAACCGCATCCCAGTTAACAAAAATAGGGCACTATCCGCGTCTATATGGACTTTCACGATCTCAATCACACTTGTTCCAAAGAAATTTTCCAACGCCCTTTATCGACAAAAATATCGATGATTGCGCTGGCCATGAGGCTTTGTCCTTAATGGACGGTTTCTCTGGCTACAACCAAATTCAGATTCACCTAGTCAATCAATACAAAACGAAATTCACTACCCCTTGGGGTACTTTTGCATATCGCGTCATGGATTTTGGCCTCAAGAACATTGGTTCCACTTTCCAACGCACCATGATATACATTTTTCATGATCTGGCTCAAATCATCCCTGCCTACTAGGGCGCTCTCACCGCTCGATCCAAGAAACACACTCAACATCTCGATGACTTATGCAATTTCTTTCATAGGTGTTTTCAGTACAATATCCTCTTGAACCCTCTCAAGTGCATATTTTGCCTCACCATTGGACGCCTCCTTGGGTTCATCGTCTCCCAACAAGGCATCACAATAGACCCCCTCAAGGTCCAAGCCATCAAAAAAATTCCCCCCCCTCAAAATTTATGCCAACTGCAAAGCTTACAAGGAAACGCTAACTTTGTATGATGTTGTGTCCCCAATTACGCCACTCGTGCACATGGTTTCCTTCGCCTCTTACGGCACGATATCCCATTCCAATGGGATGAACATGACCAAACCACTTTTGATGACCTTAAAGTGGCCCTCTCCAATGCCCCGTTGATTAGCCCACTTGGCTATGACCGTGACTATATCCTCTACTTATCAGCCTCATCTGTCTCAGTAGAAGGAGTTCTCATCCAATTAGGGGATGATGACCGTGAGCATGTAATTTACTACATTATTAAAAACCTTTCAGGACCACCCTTGAAATACAATCACAAAGAGAAACTCGCCCTTGCAGTTATCCTCGCAGTCTAGAAACTACGGCATTACATCCTGCTTCGAATGACCAAGGTCGTAGCAAATTCCAACCCCATGCAATACTTGCTCAGTCGCTGAAAAATTAATGGAAAATTTTCCCGATGGATCATCAGCCTTCAGAAGTACGAACTTGAATTTTCAACACCCAAGAGAAAGAAAGCCCTCGTCCTTGCCGAAATCATTACGACATTTCCTTCCAATACTACCAGTTCTCCCGTCAATACAGACTTCCCCAACAAACATCTCTTTTACATCCCCTCGGATGACACCTGGTACGACGATCTCCTCGTCTACCTCCGAACACAGCAGTTTGGAAATCACCTTTCCTGAGACGATCATCGATGTATTCGATACTAGGCCCCCTCTACCTCATTATCGGTGATATCTTATATTGATGAGGGGGCAACACCATACGTCGTCGATGTTTGACTATCGACGAAGCCGATAGAGTCTTGAATGACTGGCACAATGGTGCCTGCAGTGGCCACCTCTCAGGGATATCCAATGCCCAGAAAATCATTTGAGCAGGATACTTTTGGCCCACATTGTTTCACGATTGCATCCACCCTGTGAATCATTGTGACAAATGTCAGCTATATGCCAGCAAAGCAAGAGCACCACCCGCTCTTCTCCACTCAGTCATTACTGTTGGACCCTTTTGCAAATGGGGCATAGACTTCATTATTTTCAACTCTCCATATAGTAATGTACACAAATACATTGTTGTGGCAGTCGATTATTTCACCAAGTGGGCTGAAGCCATGTGTTACACCTCAAAATTACTCACTTCAATGCTGACCTATTGTCGTCATTTCAAGTGTCGCAAGTGTCACATGTTGGTCGCAAGTGTTGCAAACATCATACTACCATATTTCCTATGTTGTGTCTCTAATGACATCATAAGGACATTTAATACACCTTCAAAGACTAGTTTAAGAAGGAGAAATCATCCAATGAGGAGTACAAATCATTTTCCATGAAGAAAACCACTCAAAAATCAATTTTGGAAGGAAACACTCCCCTATACACTATTAGGGAGCATTGATGCTCCATAGCCTTCTTTGGGGGAGAGTTGCAATGATCTGTGCACCCTTTTGGGGGAGGGCTAGCCTATTTGAGTAAATTTTGGGTTGTTGAGGAGAATCAGGGAAATATTCCCCTTATCTTGGAAATCAATTGGATTCGAATCTAAGGTCAAGGCTCGATCTTAGGGAGGATCCACAACTGAAGGAGAAATATCCTCAACCTATCCCAAGAATCTCTAAGGTGGTTGGGTCTCTCCAAGCTTATATAAGGAGGCCCTCTCATGGTAAAATCACATATAGAGATTGAGAGATACCAAACTTATGATCTCATGTGTGGTATTGATATGGAGACATTGTGAAATATCAAACTTATGATCTCATAAGGGAGATATCATTGAAGCATCAACATTCTGTGTGTGGATTATTTGAGCAAGGGTCTGGACAAAGAGAGCTTGGTGAAGCTACTACACCTACATCCATGGTTGTAAGCATCTCACTTTGTTTTCATTAATATAAATCTATGCTTGGCCTGTTTCCTTTAAAGTTTGTGTACGTTTCATGAACTTGTTTCTTTCCTATATCCATTATGAAGTTAATCATGGTAGAGTAGGAAGAATGTCTCATTTTTTTTGCTCATTGTATTTCAGGACCTTCTGAAGAACTTGGAGATCAAGATCATCCTGGATCGAGCAAGGACAAACGTCGGTAAAAGGTATTAACCCTTCTTCCTTCTTCTTCTTTGAATAGTTTAGCTTCATGCAAAGGAAAGTCAGTGTCCAGAATAACACTTTTCTATATTGGTCATAGGGGTCTAGTATCCAAGAGGAAATCCACTTATCCACAGGGGGATTCTCCTGTAACACCATGCCCACCTTCAACAACATCGCTGACACTGCATCATGTTTTTTCTTTAACCACGTCATCTTTCTCTTTGGAGTCCCACTACAGTTAGTCTTCGATCATGGGAAACACTTCGAGAATGATATTTTCGTCGAACTCTCCTCCAGGTTAGGCTTCTCCCACGACTTCACCTCTCCATACTACCCTCAGTCCAGTGGATAGGTAGAGGCAATCAACAAGGTCCTCAAAACCATGTTGCAGTGTACGGTTAACAAACATAAAACCAATTGACATCATATTTTGTTTTCCTCACTATAGGCATATTGCATGGCAGTTAATACTACCACTGGTTTCACACCATTTCATCTTGTCCATGGGGTCGAGGCCACTCTCTCCATCGAGTGTGAAATCCCCACCTTGCACACCGCTATTGAGCTATTACTCGACACTGCTCCAATGGAGCAACATTTTCTAAACTTAGAATCGTTGGATGAAGATCGTCGGTCTTCATTACAGAACAATGAAGAAACCAAAAAATGGTTGAAGGCCACCTTTGATCGCCATGTCAACCTTCGATCATTCAACAAAGGTGACCTCATCCTTGCTTACGATATCACACACGATACCCTTGGCCATGGAAAATTTGAGTCATTATGGCATGGACCTTACATCATCCAACATTTCCTCACTAAATGCGCATACATCCTGGCCTCTCCTAAAGGTCACCCTCTCAAAGAACCCATCAATGGGTTGTACTTAAAGAAATTTTACGCCTGAGCGTAGCCATTCTACACTAAGATTTTTCTTTTTGCACAGTTTTTGTAGAGTTTTTAATCTTCTTTTCCTCCATGCCTTACCTCTAATATATCATTTGTGTTATTGAAAGATGCCTCCTCCATCGGCCTACCACATCAGTTACGCCGACGGAGCTAGCTGTTGGACACAGAATCTCGCTTCAGCTGCTTGGGCCCTTTATATCCCCTCACATGAACTGCTCCACTCCAACGGCATATGCATGGGCTCCACAACCAACAACCAAGATGAATACACAGTCGTCATTGGCCTCCTTGCTGAGGCCAGTCACCGCCGTGTTCATCACCTTAGCGTCTTACTGAATTCCCAACTCATTGTCCTCCAGCTCAACAATGTGTACCATGTCTGCGAACCTTGCCTCTTCCACAAATACCTGCAAGTTAGAATTTTATCTCGACATTTTTATTCAATCACATTTACACATATCCCAAGACAATGCAATCAAATAGAAGATAATATGGTTAAACTAGTGTTAGATTGGAATTTATCACATCAAGTTACCATTACACATACATAACCTATCAAAAGTCTGTCACATCATAAACACAAACATCAACACATGTGAACATCAAAAGGATCCAAAAATGTATATCCATATATATATATATATAT
>ML777511.1:296115-311914 GCA_009831015.1 Picea engelmannii
TATCGATCAAATGTGCCATCAATGTTTACAAAAAATAGTACATGTACAATATCCGTAGGTAGGTGAACCACCTCACCCCTATAAATACAAAATCGGTGTCACATCACCATATACAAAATGGGCTCGCAAGCCTATAATAAATATAGAACTACACATACTAGAGGCACTCATGGCGCCTCTAGGGCTCCACCACCTGGTCCTCTCTCTAGAGGAGGTGCCCCACCAGCTAGGGGCCCCTTAGGTCTTGGGGGAAGTCGCCTACTCATAGTCACCCTCGCTACAATTGCTCTGGGGATCAAGGTCTGCGACTCCTCCTGAAGGACCACACACTACTCCAGGACTCCCTCATCCTAGATACACACCCACATAAATTTGGCCACTTCCTGTAGTATTTCCTCCAATCGGTGGCGAAAATACTCGAACTCTCCTCTGGCCCCCGCCGGAGGAGCATGTGACAGACCTGCACCTGAATCATCAAAAAAACATCTCCTACCTTCTCTCTCATCACCGACCGGACTCACACCACCCTCATTCCGTCATCATCTCTCCCCTGCCTCTGGCTCCCCCTGTGGTGGTCTCATAGGCCCCTAATGATCTGACGCTCTAACCATCTAAACCTCCCACCTGTGAGGTCCCACATATGCACACACAACAAACAAGTGATAGAATCAACATCCATCCATACATAAATAATATGCTATACTATCTAAAATCATCAAAACATCAAATATATCACCATACCTCTACAGTCGAACACCTCTCCAAGGCATAGCATAGTCTCTGGGTCATCCCAGAAATCCACCCCACTATAGGGGAACTGGAGTATGATCTATGGCATTTGATGCCACAATCGTGCAAGCTCGGTCGTAAAATAATGGCCACCCTCCACACCCCCATGAAGAACCAAAATCATCGCCCACTACCTTTGTTGGCACAGGGGCAGACCTAAGGTTCAACGCTCAAGAGTGCACCAACAAAGCCCTAACTACCGACCCTTTCGGCAACACCTGTGAAGTAGATGAAGTCTCACCCGAGGTAGAGGCAGGGGTGGTTGCAAGACTCAGGTGTCTGCAACCTTAGCTGGGACACAGATCTGTGATTATCTTTCTTTCAGCACACTTAACATCAGTTATTCCTTAACATACATTCATTAATATACTTCAAAGAAGGCACAAGGAATCACAGTGAATACTATACTAAGAATGATTAAGTACTTATCCATAGAAATATAGGTTAGATTCAACATATCAAGCACTAAGAATATCATATATCAGATCTAATGTTCATTCATTCATCAACAACACATAACATAACTAGGTCTACTTAATCACATCAAGCAGTTAGCCAAGAAAGAGATAAATACATAAGAGCGAAGCACAAAACACTATACACACAGTTATCGTGGTTCACCCCCACCCTGGGGCTATGTCCACAAAGTCTTCTTTATATTATCTTGGTCAAGCAGTTACAGCACATAGCTCTAATGACCCTTACTTTGCATAGGAAAAAAGATCTGCGCAGCTCACTAGATCCTTCTTCCTTTCTCTTAAGCATCAGACTATAACAACCTGCACTTAGCTCTCCGATCTCATGCACAGAGCACTCTAGGATACATCCGATCACACAGATTCAATTACTAGCACTAAGATTCCATTCATACATAACATAGATGTACTACATTACTATCTCCTCCTATATTACTATCTACATTGCCTATTTATAGATTACAAAATGGGCCTAAATGTGGGTAAACCCATGGGCCGACAACCCTTTCCCGTTACATCAACCCAAAAACCCTAAGATGGACCCCAAAATAGGTCTTGCTTCCTTATTTTCTGCTTTTCATTGCGCTCCTTCCTTGGTAAGCTGTCGTAGTCCCAAAAGTGGTCAAGTATGGCCAAGTACTCTTAAACTTGGTCAAGGGCCAACATGCCCCCAAAACTCACCTGTAACTCATCCGGAGTCGCTCAGGTCTAACCAATTCCGCTTTGAACGCCTCGATCTTGGCTCGAGTGGCTTCAACCTGCTGTAGTGCGACAACCTCTTGTTCAATAAATTCCTGGATTACTGTGTCATTGAGCAGTCCTTCCAGGCATTGTTATGCAGTGGTGACACCCTGTTCGAGTTCATCTCTCTGACTTTAAATTTTGACAAACAGTTGGAATGCCTTCTCTTGGAGTGGTTGCATCCATTGAGAGACGTCCATTACTTTACTTTGTAGGATGTGTACTTGTTGTTGGGATGTGCGTTTCTCTACGAACCTCTTCATTCTTTCGAATGGGGTCACATAATTTAGCTGCACTTGTAGCACATCTGCATGATACTTTTTTTCGTGGAGTTGTGCCTCCAGTGTCTGCAATTCTAGATTCTCTGCAAGGGTTTCATAGGTCTAGGTGCTTCTGGTACTTAAGTTCCTATGTTCCGAAGCCAAAGTTTTTAATCAGTCGACTACGCTTTGAGCAGTGGCATCTCTTAGATATCTTATCTCTTGGGCTATCTTAGGCATGGTGTAGAGCTCCATATCCGTGATGCGCTGTTGAAGTTGTTGGATTACTGCTTCCAGTTGGGTCACCTGCTGTGGAAGACGATCTTCCATCTTCACTTCTATGATCGTCATAGAGCACAGTGCCTTGTGAACTCTTTCTTGTGTTTCAAGTTGCTCTGCTCTAACTGGGCTTTTTCCTCCTCCCATTTGGCTTGTAAGTCAAGCTTCTCCTGTTATGCCTTTATCCATTTCTCTTCATGTGTGCTTTGTGCTTGCGCCAAAACCTCGGTCGCTTTCACTATGTCTTCTTCAGCTCGTCGAAGGCGAGCTTCGACATTCTCGACGATATGGCATAATTGTGTGGGCTCATCACCTGTTCCTGATATTTCCATTGTTAACGGCATCGTCAAAACTACTTGGCTGGAATTAAGTTCCTACTGCACTTCTTTGAATTCGATCATGATCCAGCATAATAGTTCCTCCTACTTTGCTTCTTTCTTTTCCGTGAGCTCTAATGAAACATCATTCAGTGTGGAAATTAAGAAGTCAAAATCATCCGGGGTAAGCCTAGTATTAAGCGTGTTCCAGGTGGCCTTAGTTTTCTGGATGAGGGCCTCAGTGGGGTAATCTTCCTTTTCTTGGAGGGATCTGTCTCGTCCCTAGGCGGGGTAACCTTGCCTTTTCTCTGTTCAACTTCTGTGCCCCCTAGTTCTTCATCATCACCTCCCTTCGCAGGTGAGAGTGAAGTAGTCTTCATGGATGTGCCATGGATATCTTGAACTTCCACATCCTTCTTAGTCTTGCACGGTCCTGGTGTATCTAGCATAGCTTCAGGGCTATCTACGTCAGACATCTCTGTGGGGTCTGCTGCAACAAGGAGGTCTGCCAACCGTTCCTTGGTAATCTCCTCCAGGTCATCTTCTATCAACTTGTAATATGACTGGAGTTGTTGTTTGTGCTAGTCTGCGCACCCTGTGATGTAGGTGAAGTGATGATCTATGTTGAATTTCATCAAAGGTCGAAACCTATGAAGAGTGTTGGGTGTAATGCACAGTGTATACTGAATGGCATTCCTCAACTAAGTGTAGTACGCATGGAAGATGACATTGGAATGCCACTATTTGTTCATGTCGCTGGAGTACCACAATGTACAGAACTTCGCGGCTAGGGGTTCGAAGGGTTCGATCTCTGGAAATGTGGCTCCCTCGGGCAGTTCCCACACGATGAAGGTGATGAGTATGAGCAACCAGCTAAAGTTGAACTCATACCATTGGTCCTGCACTTATCTACAGTTATTCTCTAGCTGATTTATAAGGTATTTTTCCCAGTTCATTTGTAGTCCCTCCGCGCACTTCCCTACGAGGTCAACTACAAATCTGGTCACCTGTATAGGTCTATTTTTTCGGAATAACTTGCCTGCGATCAGCTGGAAACCAAAGCGTACTGCTGCATTATCAATGGAGGCTACCTTGTAACCTCGCGTGTCTTTCTCTAGATCGCCATATGTGTCTTTTATTCGTTGAGCGAGAGCACGATCTGTGGTCTTTCCAGGGTAAAATTCCTACGGGTCAGGGCCCTGCATGCTTAGCCCAGTGATCCAATTGATTAGAATCGGATCCACAGTGATGTGCCGGTCCAACCATATCTATCCTTCATGGTAGCCGGACAACAACAGTCGAACACAGGCATTTACTTCTTGTTGCCTCCTGAAATGTGGAATCTTCATTACATTGAGGAGGGTTGACTATGCAAGGATATGGGTCCATTGCTGCGGTACAATCTTGGGGTTATTTCCTTTTGTAATAGTCAAATACTTGTGTAGGGATAGCATACTGTATACCTTGCTATATACAAGGTTAAAATCACTGAATTTCAGCGTGGTGAGCTTCTCCTAGTCAACATGAACTGTGTGCACCCCTTTCGGGAGGTACGCAGTGACTACAACATAGTCGAAGTCTCTAGGTATAGAGTCTCGATTCACTGGTCTGCTTAGTGGTGGGATATATTTAGGAAATATGCTTGGGATCATATTCATAGTGGTGAAGTCGTTTCCTAGCTTAGATCGTCTTTCCGAAGGTGGTCGGGATGGTCTTGCTCAAGTAGTGGAGGGGGATGCTGGTAGTATGCCCGAGGATGATGCCTATACACCTGTAGAAATTATGCGTTCTGACATGACTCTCTCAACCATTAAATCAATTAGAACTTCTTCAACAATTTTCTCAGCAGCGCTGAGCTCATTTTACATAAAACTTGGGTCAGTTGGCTTAGGTGCAAAAGGAATTTAGAGACGACAACGAATAGTAAGGCAATGATCTCAGGGTAAGTAAATCTCAGGGTTTGCACTCAGATTCTTAATTAGCAAAATTTTTTCTGGGTGCATGGCGCGACAAGTTAAGTAGGCAATCTCAACAACGGTCTGCTTGCAATGGACATGGGGCCTTCATTAAATCTATTCTATCCAATCTGGTGCTATCCAAGGATCTAGTGGTACCCCATAACTGCTTTTTGATCCATTCAGAGTGGCGGTCGAACGGGTATATCGGTTCCAATGGCTATATTGTTTCGTCCTGGCGAAGTATTCTATGTCGTTGTTCTGATATCTTGGTGAAGCTCCAATTTTTCAATTCTTCTTACTGTGAAGTGTCCTCTAGAACCTCTTGTAACCTTACAATATTAGCCCTTTTCTTTCTTAACTTCCTAGCCTTCTTCCCAGTGAGTTTCGTTTCAGTAATGCTTTTACCATTCTGATGTTTATGTTCTGTGGTCTTAGTTACTTCGCACTGTGGAAAATCTTTCTTAGGGTTCCTTGATAATACTTATTCTGTATAAAAAATAGGTAACTCGATCTTCTTCATATCCTCAAGTGTTCTTTCGACATCGGAGGTACTAATATTAAATATCTGCGATATGCTCTTTTGTTCTTTAATCAAGTGTGTGATCCTTCTAGTCATAAAGTCTTTTAACTCTTGCTTCTTCTGTTCCAAAACTTTCTCTTCTTCTCTTCGTCTGGCCTGTTCTCTATCAATCCAGGGTTTTCCTATGAGCATGGTAAATGGGGCGTTGTCTTCAAAAAATTTAATGATCTCAAAGTCTTCCTCTGTCGAAGTTCCATTGACAGTCATAGGTATCCGGACGAGCCTTTCACATAGGTTTACTAGCTTTCCTTTGAAGAAACTTGTTCCTCCTAGGGAAGGGATCATGGAAGGCTTCCCTATAGCTTCCCAAGTTCTTTCTGGAATAATGTTCACTTGCGCTTCTTCATCAATAGTACAGTCAATGTCAAAGTCCCCTATTCTTGCTTTGATTTGCTCCTTTTCTTTGAAGATCTCTGATAGCCTAACATGTCAGTGGTCATTCAAGGTATCTTTCATCTATAGAAATATATTTTCTGTTTCTTTCTGGGTTTCTGCTATAATCTTTGTCTCTTGATATCCCTCATGGTTTGCTTGTTCCATATTCATCTTCTCAAGCCTAGCAATCATTCTAGGGCAATCCAATACTTCATGGTCCATAGCCTTACAATAGAGGCAACTAGGTCATCTCACAGAGAATTATTTAGCAATATGTCCCGATCATCTGCAACTATAACAGAGGGTTAATATTCTTGTCTGTTTAGATGTTCCCCAACTCCTTCTGTACTACGCACCAGGATCATGGTGACTAGCCTACAATTTTTTTTTCTAGGATCCTGCATCCACTTATTAGTCCAGACATTCTTTCGATGCATAGGTATAACATATCTATCACTATACTTATCATATCTATTCATATCAAGCTTTCTTTCATCTATTAATGCCCTAGTTTTGAAGCTAGGACAAAATCTATCAAACATACCTAGATCCATGCTTTAGAAACAAAAAATTTCACTTATCTTACTTCTACAAAGCACAAAGCTTCCAGATCTAAGACTTTTAACTATTATTACCTTTATCAAGGCATAGAGCTTACATATCTTACTTTTTTCTTCACATATATGAATTCTTTTCTTCATATATGACCTCTCTTTCTTCAGATCTGACCTCTTTTCTTGGCACAAATCTTCACAGGTCAAACAAAAAACTACGCACTAGAGCAAGATATCTACAAACATAGATTATTTCACGTAAAGTTTCTTCTTCTTTAGTTCCCAGCAATCACAGTTCCAGGTCTCGGCATCGGAACCATTTGTTGGCACAGGGGCAGACCCAGGGTTCAACGCTCAAGAGCACACCAACAAATCCCTAACTACCGGCCCTTTCGGCAACACCTGCGAAGTAGATGAAGTCTCACCCGAGGTAGAGGCAGGGGTGGTTGCAAGACTCAGGTGTCTGCAACCTTAGCTGGGATATAGATCTGTGATTATCTTTCTTTCAGCGCACTTAGCATTAGTTATTCCTTAACATACATTCATTGATATACTTCGCAGAAGGAACAAAGAATCGCAGTGAATACTATACTAAGAATGATTCAATACTTATCCACAGAAACATAGGTTAGATTCAATAGATCAAGCACTAAGCATATCATATATCAGATCTAATGGTCATTCATTCATTAACAACAAAGATCATAACTAGGTCTACTTAATCACATCAAGCACTTAGCCAAGAAAGATATAAATACATAAGAGTGAAGCACAAAACACTATACACACAGTTATCCTGGTTCACCCCCACCCTGGGGCTACGTTCACAAAGTCTTGTTTATATTATCTTGGTCAAGCAGTTACAACACAGAGCTCTAATGACCCTTACTCTGCACAAGACAAAATATCGACACAACTCGCTAGATCCTTCTTCCTTGCTCTTCAACATCATATTATAACAACCTGCACTTAGCTCTCCGATCTCATGCATAGAGCACTCTAGGATACATCCAATCACACAGATCCAATTACTAGCACTAAGCTTCCATTCATACATCACATAGATGTACTACATTACTATCTCCTCCTATCTTACTATCTACATTGCCTATTTATAGTTTACAAAATGGGCCTAAACGTGGGTAAACCCACAAGCTGACATCCCTTTCTCATTACATCAACCCCAAAACCCTAAAATGGGACCCAAAATAGGTCTTGCTTCCTTATTTTTTTCTTCGCATTGCGCTCCTTCCTTGGCAAGTTGTCGTAGTCCCAAAAGTGGTCAAGTATGACCAAGTACTCTTAAACTTGGTCAAGGGCCAACAAACTCAGTAGCAGCTCTCACACACCAGGTGCGTCCAATAAAACTCTTGTGCGCAACATCATCACCCTCTCCAAAAACCACGCTACCAAGATGGACCCAAAGGAAAACTCCCTTGAGTCCACAACCCAACACCTGTTGAGCTACCCCACCATCTTGGCATGTAGCATAAACCCCCAGGCAAAGTGCTCACCACTCAATGCCCTCTGTGTGATCCTCAGCTGACCGCCACTGATCCGCTGAGTAGCAAGAGACCCATAAACCCTCACAATCATCGATGCAATGCACCAATGCACAAGGGTGTCCATCACCCCTATCCTCACCATGAAGCCTGACATAAATTCATCTCCACTACAATAGGTCCAGGCTAAGACAACCAATTTTCCATCCTCAGGTAACACGGGCTCTGCCGGTAACATAGTTCCCTAAAACAGGAGCCCAGTCAAAAAATACACATCCTCCATTACAGAGAATGTGAGATGCTCATATCGTACAACGAAACACTGCAGATCTAGACTCCACATCGAAATCAGGAACTGCAGCAGGTACTCCTATGCCCACACTAGTGAACACTCAAAAAACTTCAGCAGCCCACAGGCTGCCAAAGGTCCCTATACAACCAACTCCTCATCTCTCACCGCCTCTCTCAGGCACACCCAGTCCCTCTCCCTCCAGTGGAATGGGATCTTTAACCGATCACTTGCATTCACAAATACAATATTTGATCAGCAATCACAACCCATAAAAACACCAAAATCTCTAAAAAGATAAGTTTTTACACCCTTCAGCTTTGCCTCAAAGGCGCGTTTGTTTTCCCCACTAGCGTGCACATATGCGTGCCTGTTCATCCCACAGTTGCGCACTCATGTGCGACTGTCGACAATACATGGGCACACACATGCACCCCTGTCACACACATAGGTGTGCATCATAGCATGCCTGTTCACTACACATTTACACATACATACACAACTGTTAGGAACACAGCCGCACATGCATGTGTTGTTGTGCTTTGAATAGGCACACATCGAATGTGTGCTTGTTTTCCCCATTCAGGCACCCCCTTGCATGACTATCCTAGTTACAGTCGCGCGCTCATGCGTGCAAATCATTGGATCGCCCATGCACTGGGGGGCCCACCCTCACAAAACCCCCCTGTCCGGCCATCCGTACAAGCCCTACCCAAAAAATAATCCTAATTACTATGCAGAAGGATATGACCACTAACTGGACATTTTCTGATCCTGAATCAGCTAGCTCGATCTTCCGGAATCTCTAAATCTCCTCTGAAATCTCTTGTCCAATCACTAAGACAACAGGTACAAATGAGGTGGCGTTGTGGGTCCTACAACTATATATAGTCCCTTTGCCAAACTTCCAAGATCATTTCTGGGAGCTTCGAGCGTCCGTTTTTCAATCCGTCTTCAGCCACGGGATTAGGATCCCATCGCCTACACATTCACACTCCCTGGGCCTCCATCCATCCTCGGCCCCAAGGGAGTATTTTTCTCACATCATTCCCAGGTACGCATGCTCATGTTCAAAATTATCAAATCACTGTTATACGTTCTTTATCTTCAGATATTGTTCCCGTTGGGTATTTAGTTTTAATATGTGCAGGTACTTGGTCATAACAACTCAACGCGTAGCCCTTTCAGGTATATGATCGATAGTGGCATGTAATAATTCCCTATGAATATCAATTGCATATCCCAGTCACACCCTCCGATATTTTCCTCTAGGGTCCCCCCATCTGGCTCTGTAGTACTCACACCTCTACTGCATTTTAGTACTGTCAACCAGTAGAACTATCTCCCACATGATTTGTCTCCATCATAGTCCCCTCTAGCACTTTGACACTCATGTTGTTTTCACCCCATAGGGTTGGGAGTCCTAATAGTCTTTGCATTCCCGAGAATCAACCGCATGCTCCTTCTCCTCATTTTTCTAGCTTCCCCATAACAGAATCCCGAGTAATCTCGTTACAATTCACATTTAACTGCACCTCCACAGTATCATTAGCCCTCCCTCTCATCCACCATTAGTTTTTCCATTTGTATATTGTCCTCCACTCATTTACCTAATACAAAAACCCACCTATGGGGCCCCCCAACCTCCACTTGTTTTCCACAACTACTTGAGCCCTCACCAACCAAGCCATCTTACACAGAGGCACCCATTTCTGTATCTGTACACTTGTCCCAACTTATTCTTTATTCATTTGGTAATTTTCCAAAGCCTTTGTTTCCATAATTTACATATCTTTTTTTCATCACCCTTGGCGACCTTATTTTTTTTGGAAAAAGAAACCCATGTCGCCTTTGGTTGGGGTATTCATTATCTTCTACTCCTGTTGACCTCGTCCAAAAACCCCGAGTATCCCACAATCCATGTACCCTTGATCTCTGAGTTTGTCCACTTTGTCCCACCTCTGGCACAAGTTAACCCATGTCTAGTCGTCCCCCTAACACTAGATCCTGTTTCACAGTTGTTTCCACTCATACTTCACATATATCCCAAACCAAGGGTAGTATTGTGTCTCACCACATCTCAACCTTTCCCATTTACCTCATCAATTCTTGATCTCATCTAGTGGATTTCATGAATCCCTTTGATTCTTTGGGTCTCATCTCCCTTTCTATCGACATCAACACAGTTTCCAGAAGGGCGACAGTATCTTAGCTCTCATTACCTTTACAATGAGGAGTCTTGAATGACATAGAGAGAACCATCATTACTCTCTATTGTCATTGACCCCCATAGAATTCGACTTCAACACCATCTCATGCTATGGTGGGTCTTACTTCGCGACTTTTTGCAGTTGTTTTATCTTCACCGAAGACCTCTGAAATTTGATAGGCTATCAATGCCTATGTATCATCGACACTTCTTACAGGTGTCATCACCTCTTTTCAGAGTTTGTTCATCATCAAAATTGTCCTCTGCCATTATCAAATCGCCCCGGAGGGTGCTGCAGTTATCTACGTCAACATACAACTTTAGTTATTGTCTTACACGTTTTTGAGTTACATGATAGGAGCATGGGACATGCCCGCCTTCTTTGTACACAACTTTATTTTTCCACACCTGGTGAAAGGTTTGGGGTCTCACAGGTTCCCCTCTCCCTCCAAAGGGTCACTCTTGAAACTCCCCTCAACACTCTTTCTTACAAAAGTAATCTCATTAGAAGAAACATTGATGTATTTTGGCTATACGTATGCTCCTAACCTCACACCTCAGGGGGCATATGTTATCACTGGAATTTCATGCGCAAATGGTTATAGGAATCCAGCATCTCCAAATAGCCATTAGTTCATCCATGGCCCAAAAAATGCATTTCCAAAGGGCACAAAACTATACAACTGGTTATAAAATCAGGATGTGCTAAGGATACAAAGGAAGCACATGCACGTGCGATAGTTGAAGAACTCCAGAAAAGTGCACATGCGCCCAATGCATGACTGTGGATGCAAAAATCCACGCACACCTCAGAATGGTGCATTTATGATTTTGGTCGGCATTCCACCCACTTCTGGTTCATCTCCCAAGTCTATTTGACATCCAAATCCGAGCTGAATCCGAGTGGGGGGTTGGTCAAAAACCTAAGGGTGCCCTAAAGAGCCCCTTGTTCACACTAAATACTAGTTGAATAATGCCTCAAAGATTTGCTATAAAAAAAGGCCATGGGTGCACTATATTTTCAAGAATTCATTTGTATTGTTATGATGCCTATATTCTCTTAGAGGAACCTCTTTTCTCACTAGAGAATACAAGAACCATTTCATTTGGCCATTCACATCACCTCTTGAGTGAATGAGCTTTGGATTTCTTCACCATTTCCTTCTAGTTTGCTACTTGTAAGAAGAGCTCAATCATTGGGGGTTCAAGACCCCTCCCTTGGAGGAAGAGGGGACCCATAAGACTCCCTTTCTCTTTGGTGTTTTCCCACTAATACAACTTATCCATTGGTGGCATGCATGTTGTTTATTTTTTTGTTCCGTTTCCCTTATGCACTGTAGTTTAGTTTCTTTTATTGTTATTATCTTATTTCTTTGTTTATTTCTTATGCTTGATGTTTCTAACTCTTGAATTCACTGTTGTCTTGTCCAACTAACCCAACTGGAGTTGTAAGCATCCTTATTTTGCTCATTTAGGTGACGAAAGGGACGCAACACCTATCATAGACATTTCAAATTCAGACTGCATGACAGAAGCAAAACATTGTACCAATGAAGCATTATTACTACCGAAGATGATGTCATCTACATAGACCAACACAATCCGTAGATCATTACCCTTTGTTTTGATATATATATTGTTGTCAAATGCTCCTCTCTTGAACCCTTTGTCTTGTATATACGTATCCAGTCTATGATACCAGGCACGAGGAGCTTGTTTCAACCCATATAAGGATTTATTTAGCTTGCAGACAAAGTCAGGGTTATCTGACAGTTGAAAACCTTCTGGTTGTTTCATATAGACTTCTTCTTTTATATATCCATTTAGAAAAGCTGACTTGACATCCATTTTATTTTTGTAGACCCATATGGATCCTATTACATTTTTATTTGTTGGCCTAGGAATGAGTTCCAAAGTGTCATTCTTTTCAATCTGGTCCAGTTCGTCATTCATTGATTTTAACCAGTTTACATATTCACTGGCTTCATTAAAGTTCTTGGGTTCCACCATGGATATGAAGGCTATATGTGATCTCTCAGTGTTTTTGATTATCCTTCTTCTTGTTTGTACATCTTTGTCTTTCTCACCAATTATCTGACTTGCAGGATGATTCTTTTGAGTAATTCTGGAGGAAGAATTTGATGTTGTCTGTTGATTTGAGTCTGTCTAAGTATTTGCATCTTCATCTGACTCAGATTCTTCTTGTTATGATTCTTGGACATGTTCAGCTTCAACTTCACCTATATCCTCTGATGTTGATTCAGTATTATTCACCTCTCTTACTGGGATTCCTTCATCAACTTTTATGTCAATACAATCAACCAATTTATGAAACCTCTTATTATAGCATCTGTATCCTTTACTGTTTGTAGAATACCCTAATAAGATGCCTTCATCATCCCTGTCATCATACTTTCCAAGATTCTCATTATTATTCTTTATGTATCACTTACTCCCAAAGACTTTGAAGTTTTTGATTGTAGCAGGTCTTCCATGCCACAGTTCATAAGGTGTCTTGTCACTGTGTGGTATGAGGTGAGCTTTATTAAGAATATGGATTGTTGTGTGTATTGCTTCTACCCAGTAGGTTTGACCAATGTTCTTCTCATCCATCATTGACCTGGCCATTTATTGAACTGTTCTGTTTTGCCTCTCAACTACTCCATTTCGTTGTGGGGTTCCTGGGATTGTGTATTCTCTTTTTATCACATGTTTATCAGAAAACTCCTTTAAATCACTTGACATAAATTCTCCTCCTTTGTCTGATCTCACAACCTTTAATCTGTTGCCTGTTTTATTCTCAGTCAAAGCCTTAAATATTTTAAATTTCTCAAATGCTTCATCTTTTTCTTTAAGAAAAACAACCCAAGTAAGTCTGGAGTAATCATCAACGATCAACATAAAGTATTTTTCCTTCCCCATGCCTTCCTGTCTTGATGGTCCACATAAATCCATATGAACTAATTGGAGTGGTTTCTCTGTTGAAGTAGAGATCTTGGATTTAAACTGTGTCCTGGTTAGCTTTCCTACTTGGAAAGGTTTACACACAAAGTCTTGTGGCTTTGATATTCTTGGAAGATCTTTTACTGCCTCAATATTTTTGAGCTTGATTAAGTGGTCAAATTTTAGATGTCCAAGTCTCCTATGCCATAACCAACTTTCATCATGTTTGCTTGGATGACACTCTTCTCTATTTTCTTTCAGCACATATACATTATTATCCGTCCTTATGCCTTTAGCCACCACTTGTCTTGAGTTTACAAACTTTATCTTCCAATCCTTGGAATTGAACACTACTTCACATCCTTTGTCATACATTTGAATTACACTGAGAAAATTATGTTTCAACGCATCTACAAGTAGAAAATCTTGGGCTTGTCCTTTACCATTACTCAAACTCACCCTCCCTTTACCCTTTATTTTACCAGGAGAATCATTTCCAAAGGTTACATTTCTTGATTTTCTTTCACTTAGAGACCTTAACTTACTTTTTTCTCCCGTCATATGTTTGGATCATCCACTGTCAATATACCAGGGGTTCTTTTGTCTTTGAGCTCACAACACTAATCCACATTTGTCATTCTCTTTCTTCTTCCAAACCTTGACGTTTTTAGTAGAGGGATTCATATCTGATTCATAGTTCTGTAAGCGATAGTCTGCAGCTTTATGTCCATAATTATGGTAGGTGTAACATTCTAGTTCATTGAATAAATGATCATAATGATTGTTATGCTTAATCTGTGTCCTTTTTCCAGCCATCACATGATTTGTAGTCTGATTGTTTGTTACTTGGCTGTCTCATTCTTTGTTGTGGCAGATATCTCTTCCTTGAGTGTTTTGATTGATTATATCTAAATCTTAAAGAATAGTTTATAGCTTTGTGACCAAAGTTATAACAGAAAAAACAATATCCATAGAAAAATCTTTTGTAGCTGGAAAATGGCTATCTTCTTTGAGTAGGTCGATTTCTTCCATGCTGATGACTTCTTTTTTCTACAGATTCAACTCTGGTACTTTTTATTTCACTCGTCCTTGGTGGTTGATTATCTTCCTGTGTTTCTCCATATTTGTTGTTGTCAATGAATGTAGATTTGACAAACTTGATGGATTCTTTGTTGCTTGGCTGACTACAACTTGATCTTTCTTCATAACCCAAACCAGTTTTCAAATTTGGATTCCTTTGCTGATTCAGAATGGTGGTTAATCCTTCTAAGGCTTTAATGTTTAGAATATTTTGGAGATACAATGCTTTAAACTTCTCCATATCTTTTTTGGTTTTTACTACCTCTTCTTCCTGTTAAATTTTTAATTAAAATAAAGTACCAAGGCAAGTGTTTCTCTTCCCTAGGTGCCTAAGGGGGAGAAAGTGTCGAATGTGGGTCCTAGTCATTTAATTTGTGAGATGAAAATTAAAAGGTGACTTTATGATTAAAGTGAGGGTGAGTGAAGAGACATCAAATCTCAGCCACCCATCTAATCTAATCTCAACCGTTAGATTAGAAAACTCCTCACCTTCCCTCATGAGGTCGACTTGGGCAAGAGGGCGCACCCATTCTTGGGTAGTTGAAGCATTCTTGTTGAGAGAACAAGAGGAGCTCAAGAATTTCTTGTTGAGAGAACAAGAGAGAGCAAGAGAGAGGTCGAGCTGAAGAAAAGAGACAACATCTACAATTTCTGGGAATATTGGCATGCATTCCAAGGCTGCCGAACAACATTTAGTGGCACAGAAATTGAGTTTTAGCAGGGTTTTGGCACGAATTATGAGACAGTATGTACAACATTAATTGCTGGGACAACCATACAGTTGTACGGATTTCTGGTTCAAAAATCGAGGAGCAAAGCTACAGGAATGTCTAGATAAGTTTGTGTAAATTTCTGAAGATGAATATGCTGTAAAAGAATTTCTCAGAAGCTCATAAATAATACAAAGCCCTCTCTCACTGGTTTTCCCCTTGTGGGTTTTTCCAGGGTTGAAGTTAGACCGAATATCTTTGTGACTATATTTTCGGAGTTTTGCATATTGCTGATATTTTATTTCTTCATTGAAAACGATGTTCAGAATCCTCATGTTTCAGTTCTGAAGTTTATTTTCTGTTAAGATTTTATATGTTGAAACAGTGCTGAAACTGGAGTTTTGGCATTTAACTTTGGTTGAAAAATCAGCGAGACTGAAACTCGGTTGGGGTCTGAAAAATTAACATGGTATCAGAGCTGAGGTTGAAGAGAGGCAGAAATTTCAGCAGACAGAAAGTAGGGACAACAATCACTTCACAGGGCAGATTTTTGAATTTTTGATTTTCAGCAGAAAGAGGGTCATGGCTACTGTCTGAGGGTTGAAGACAGACTTGATGGGGCAACAAATTTTGGTGCTTGGAAGGAGAGGATGATCTTGCTTTTGCAAGAGAACGAGTTGTGGGACATTGTGGAGAATACCACTACTCATCCTGTTGTGGTACCTACTGATGCTACT
>ML777511.1:314247-333034 GCA_009831015.1 Picea engelmannii
TTGGTCAATACCGGGCCAGATATTTGTTTTGTTGTCAACACTCTCAGTCAGTTCATGGTGGAACCGAGGAGAGTGCACTGGGTGGCAGAAAAACATGTGCTCAGGTATCTTTTTGGTATGGTAGATTATGGTCTAGACTATCATAGAGGAGATGGAGTTCGTCTGGTTGGCTATACAGACTTAGATTGGGCAGGATGTGTCGGTGACAGGAAAAGCACTTCAGGGTGTTTCTTTGGATTGGGATCAGCAGTTGTGTCTTGGTTCAGTCGGAAGCAGAAGTCAGTGGCTTTGAGTTCGACAGAGGCTGAGTATATGGAAACTAGTTAGGCTAGTTGTGAGGCCATTTGGCTTCGTAAGATGTTGGTTGGATTGTTCAGTGTGCAGTTGAGGCCTACCGTGATTTACTGTGATAATCAAAGTTGCATTAAACTCTCGGAGAATCTAGTTTTTCATGACCGGTCTAAGCATATCGAGATTCGATATCACTTCATCCGTGATTATGTTCAGAGAGGAGCTGTGGAGCTACAGTACATATCTACTGAGGAGCAGGTTGTAGACATACTCACCAAGGTATTGAACATGGGCAAGTTTGTATTTTTCAGCGACAATCTTGGAGTGGTGAGTAACACTTTCCTCGGTATGAGGGAGTGTTAAATTTTTAATCAAAATAAAGTACCAAGGCAAGTGTTTCTCTTCCCTAGGTGCCTAAGGGGGAGAAAGTGTCGAATGTGGGTCCTAGTCATTTAATTTGTGAGATGCAAATTAAAAGGTGACTTTATGATTAAAGTGAGGGTGAGTGAAGAGACACCAAATCTCAGCCACCCATCTAATCTAATATCAACTGTTAGATTAGAAAACTGCTCACCTTCCCTCATGAGGTCGACTTGGGCAAGAGGGCGCACCCATTCTTGGGTAGTTGAAGCATTCTTGTTGAGAGAACAAGAGGAGTTCAAGCATTTCTTGTTGAGAGAACAAGAGAGAGCAAGAGAGAGGTCGAGCTGAAGAAAAGAGACAGCAGCTGCAATTTTTGGGAATATTGGTATGCATTCCAAGGTTGCCGAACAACATTTAGTGGCACAAAAATTGAGTTTTAGCAGAGTTTTGGCACAAATTTTGAGATAGTCCGTACAACATTAATTTCTGGGACAGCCATACAGTTGTACGGATTTCTGGTTCAGAAATCGAGGAGAAAAGCTACAGGAATGTCTAGATAAGTTTGTGTAAATTTCTGAAGATGAATATGCTGTAAAAGAATTTCTCAGAAGCTCATAAATAATACAAAGCCCTCTCTCACTGGTTTTCCCCTTGTGGTTTTTTCCAGGGTCGAAGTTATACTGAATATCTTTGTGACTATATTTTCTGAGTTTTTCATATTGCTGATATTTTATTTCTGCGTTGAAAACGATGTTCAGAATCCTCATGTTTCAGTTCTGAAGTTTATTTTCTGTTAAGATTTTATATGCTGAAACAGTGCTAAAATTGGAGTTTCGACATTTAACTTTGGTTGAAAAATCAGCGAGACTGAAACTGGGTTGGGGTCTGAAAAATTAACACTTCCAAGGCTTCAAATCTTTCCTTCTTCTCTGATAACTATTGTTTCAGAATGTCCTCTATTTTCTTTTCTTCTTCTAACTCCACCTTTAGCAGGGCAAAGTCTTCATAAGGTTTTTTAGCATTCTTTTCAAACTGCATCAACAACTGTTTTTGTTTTCTTTTCTTGAGTTTGATTCTCCCAATCTCTTCTAAAGCACTGATTAGTTCACCTTCCATATCAACCACAACTTCTTCATCATTAACACCACTTCCTATGTTTTGATTACCATAGTCCTCTTTGTCCATAAGCACAAAGTCATCAACCTTATCTTCACATGAAGAGTCACTATCTATGTCTTATGAAGAGTTATCATTGTTTACACAAAAACTTTTCTTTTTACCAAATATCCTAGATTTGTACTTCTTTTCACCTTCAGAATTCTGATCTTGCTTCTTGTGTGGACACTTAGATGAAAAGTGACCTATATTTCCACAATTAAAAAACTTGAAGGGAAACTTGCCTTGATACTTGCCTAATCCTTTCTTTAGTCTTCTCACAAATTTTGCTTCAATTTCATCAGGCTCAGATTCCTCATTCTTATCTTCTTTAAAAGAAGCTACTCTAGTGTTGGATTTATCTTTACCTATCCTCGTTTCATATGCAGTCAACATTCCTAGAAGTTGATCAAAATCCAAATCTTTTAGATCATTAAGTTCTTCTATAGAAGAGACCTTTGGGTTGAACCTATCTGGCAGAGAACTCAAAATTTTCTAAACTAAAGAGGCTTCCTCAAATTTTTCACCAAGAGATTTCATTACATTTACTAGTTCATCAACTCTCAAAAAGTACTTCCAATAGTTTCATCTTCTTTCATATGTAGATGTTCAAACTGTACTCTGTAGGTTTGAAGCTTGGCATCCTTTACCTTCTCATTACCTTCATAACTGCTAATGAGTTTGTCCCACATTTCTTTGGCAGTTTCTAAGTGCATAAATTTTGCAAATTCTGCTTCAGCAAGCCCACTCATAATAACATTCATAGCCTTAGCGTTGAAGCTGAATTCTAGCTTGCCATCCTTATTAGCTAGTACAATTAGCTTTACATAACCAGTCTCTACCACATCACAAACATTTTCACCTAAAGAAATTATGTAGGTTCTCATCCTAACTTTCCAGAAGGCAAATTTTGTTCCATTGAACAGAGGGGCCTTGTTGGTTGAAGTTCCTTCATGGCTAGTCATGTTTAAGCTCTAGGATCTACCCTTAGATAAAAGGGGTCGGCTCTGATACCAATTGTTGGACAACTGAGAGGGGGGGGGGTGAATCAGTTGTTAATGTGCTTAAAAAATTATGCCCATTTTAAACTCTTCATAGAACACTCAATGATGATCACAATGATGTAGGGAAGTAAGCAATAGAATATTAAACATCAATCACACACATGAAATACACAGATTCAGATATTTCCTGAGAAAACACATAAAGGGAAAAAATTCTTCTTCTTGATATGATAAGTAATCTTTATTTTCTGTACATTATCATTCTTATAAGCACCAACTCATTGTGAGGCTACCACCTTTGTTCTACAAGCTACAACTTGCTGAGAGCACCAACTCTCTGGTTTCTCTAGCACCCACTAAAAGGAAGCATCAACACCCTGGTTTCTCTAACACCCACTATAAGGAAGCACCAACTCCGTAAGTGTTCCAGCACCAACTAGATGGAAGCACCACCTCGCAGTCACACAGGCACCGACCTATATAACAGAGAACAATAGTTCTCCCTTGCACCACCCTGCCACCCTGGTTTTTCTGGCTGCAACCAGATGGAAGCTACAAATCCTTGTGTTTAAGAACCCACTTGAAACTCTGAGGACACCAATCCTCCCTAGCACCTCCCTAGCACCCTGAAATATAAATATTTACCTCTTTCAACTTTATCACAATGATACAACATTTATCTATGGCTTACTAGTATCATCACTACTCTGCTTTGCCTGCATTAGTGTCTCTCTCTTGTGTCTGTTGTGCTTTATGTTCTTCTCTAAGATATGTGTTTCTATTCCTTGCTTCTTCTGCGCTTCATCTCTTGCACACTGCATGCTTCTACCTGCATCAATCACACTTAACAACAACAACCTCCTCTTCTATCTTCTATGTATATTTATAATGCCAAGTCCTCTGCCAGATCATACAACTAACTCTTCATCCCCTCTGGCGATTACGCTGTTTCTATTCTTCCTATATGGCCATTATGCTGAGACTATTCATCATTAGTGGTCATCCTAAGATTCTTTGGCTTCTCTGGAAGCTACAATATTCAACACTTTTCCATCTTTCAATCATCTCTATGATGAGTCTTCATTCCAATGGCAGTTACCTCGAGACTCTTCAACTCCTCTGGCGATCACCTTGAGATTATTTGAATTCTCTGGTAGATTCAATCAGTCGATTTATGCAGTTACAATTAGTCTGTCTCTAGCAGTTACTGAGAGAACCTCAATACGCTCATCCCTTTGGCGCTTTTTCCCTTCCTAAGAAAACTACACAGTGGGCACAGGATTTTCTAGCTAAGCCCCTTCCTTTCATGTGATCACGGCGATGACCTGATTCCTATCAACAGATGTTTCACGATTTTGTGTTTTGGGTGATCGACTACGAGTCATTTTGATTTTCCCAACTCGCGATATCTGAAATGAAGCTTAGCAGGGCTAGCTCCTTCCTCTATTCTCTCTCCATGTGACCGTTGGCTTTGACTACTCGCTAATAAAAAAGGGTGCATGGCGATCTCGACGATCTCTGATGTGAAGCCCAACTATGTGCTAGCTCCTCCCTCAACCTTCATCAATGTGACCACCAGCTGTGTCTAGGGACCAAGTAAGAGGGTGCATCGCGATTTCACGTATCGCAAACTCCTGCTATGGGTTGCCTCGAAACTCCCAACTTGCAAAACTCCAAAATACTTTATATCAGATCAACGGTCATGATCTCTCTGTTTGATCGACGACTGTGATCAAATCATGATTTCTTGTTGTGAGTTTCCTCGAAACTCCCAACTCGTGAAACTCCGAGGTGGATCTTAGCCACAGGCTAGCTCCTTTGCTGATGTGACCATGGATATGACCACGAGCCAAGAATTCGAGTGTTTCGTGACTTCGTGACTCGCGATGTCGAAGGTTAGAGAACCTCCCTTCTTCCAATTATCGAACTCCCAACTTCAATCACCTCATATCAACAGTCTGAGATTTCCCATGACTCAACGATCGTGATCACCTTCTGCATTTAGGGATTTTGCGAGTTCCTATCTGACGTGGTCGTTTCTGACATGGTCTGCAACTTTCCTTTATGACTTGGATCTCCTCTTGTGGAACATGTTCTTCTCCTGGATCTAACGACCTAGATTAGTCCTCGATCCAACAGTGAAGATGTCCTCTTTGCGAACTCAGACTTTGCGAGTTCCTGCAACTTTTCCTTTAACATTTCCAGTTCATGAGTCAGCAAAATGTTGATCTCTAGCCACGTGTCCTCTAGATCCAATGGTTCAGATTGTATCATGATTTATCATATCACGAGTTCCTACAACTCTCATCTTTGAATTCTCCATCTCACGAGTCAGCGAAATAATGATGTCTTGCCACGTGTCCTCTTGATCCAATGACCCGGATCATTTCACAACTTCACATATCGGGAATTCGAGGATGGCTCTTGGTCATTATCCTCTTCACAATTATACTAGATTCAACGATTGCTAGTCCTTCGTGCTCCGATCCAACGACTGAGGTCTAATTTCCTCCTTTGCGCACTCCTCCTGTCTGGACTGTGATCTGACAGCCATAGGGTATTTGGGATTGGTGATCCAACAACCAATGTCGCTCCTCCTCCTAATCTTACGCATCCTCCCGACTTGGAAGAATTTCTAAGTGTCAAAGGTTCTACGACCTTTGATCCTTCTACGAGCCTTGATGTATGGGATCTCATCTATGTCTCTCAGAACGCTATCTCTCCTGAGATTTGGAAACATTTTCCTTCATCCCTGGCACACACTTGCACTCTTCATGTAACTCTGCGCTATTCCTCCTAAGCTTCTCGAGCTTTCTCTTCTGTGTCTTCGTTGCTGTTCTTGCCATGCACACTTGCCAACATCGTTGTTGTTCTTGCCATCAATGACAAGCACACTCTTCCTATAAACATGCCAACAATATCGTTTCATTAGTCTACAGATATCGATTTGTTGTGAATTCAATTCTTAATCAATAAGCACTTCCTTCAACCAAAATTCTTGTGATTGCGATCTAGAAACCGCAAGCTTATCAATTCCAAGCATTGTTTTATTAGTGCTTTCTTATTTCGTCCCTATTCTTCTACATGGTACCGTATTAAAATGTTCGAGGGATTATTTAATTGTACCCCTTTATCTTCTTTACCTTATCACATGACCGGTGTTGGAACCAAGTTCTCTTGTTCATTGTCCTTCGGGACTTCAAGCCTTTGTAGTCATTCAATCCTCTCAGAGAAAATTTCTCCGAAGTGTGTATATTGTATTCACTAGTAGATCAAATGGTTAATATTTAATATTCTATTAAATGGACGATCCTATATTATACAATGGCTTCAAACAAATTGACGGTCAGGACTTAATCAGGAGTTTATATGAATAGTTCTCGTTCACTTCGGAACTTCGACTATTCGTGGCTCCAAGACTCCAGAGTAGAGAAATCCCTCCAGAGTTTTACCTACTGAATAAGTCATAGAATGGAAGTTACCGCTTGTTTTCGGTTAACACCTCCTCTTGCATTATCCTTCGACTATGCTTGATCATCGGTCAAGAAATATTCCATAACATCTTAGATCAATGGCCAAACGTTAATTTGTGACTTTGGCCTTCGGTGCTTTGGATATTTTTAGTTAGTAGGAGAAGATGAATATCCCCAGAGGATGTAGTCTTGGAGTGACATGGATTGTTGATGTCACTATTGACATGGCACTGGCTGAGTGGCTGCCATGTGTCACCTTGATTCATGACTTTCGTATACCTAATGTGTCAACTATACCTTGACACTTGTCACTAGCCAATTGGGCTACGTTTCATATTTCTCTTATGCCACATGTATACATCTTGGATTATTGCTTTACACTTCATGGATTCAGTACTTCATGGATTTGGGAGTTTTGGAACTTTTATACCATCCTTCGATCATTGTGGAAGTGTCGAATAGATCTATCACCGTAGATATTTTCTTGTCTTGATAGAGGGATTCTGTTAACTTTGGGGCTCCTGAGTTCAAGATTTCTTGGTTTATTTGAGCTTCTTATCACCAAAGTAGGTCAATGTTAGAGTTGACCACCTTCTTCCTTTTCGTCTGATCTAACGATTTCAATATTCATTCCATATCAATGATTGATAGGATTTCCCTTCTCTTCCTCTGATTCGACGATCGATGGGAGTTTGCGACTTCGGGGCTTTGGCCTTCGGGTAAACTTACATGTTTCAGAATCCTTTTCATTGGAGTGGTGAGTGTTGGATTTGACCACCTTATTTCCTTTAGTTTGATCAGACGGTTCAAAATTTCCATTCCAGAGCTATGTTTGGAATTATTTCGTGACTTCAATATTTCTTAAATTCTTTCTTGTCTCCAGTAATCTCTGAAGTGGTGAAGTGGTGAAGTTTCGAAGTTATTTATCCACTACTTGATCCAATGGTCCATAATGCTACTACTTTAGATATAAAGGTTGAGATTTAATCCTTCCCAACCTTTGACTTTACCTCGATCTAACGATCCTGGATTCTTCCGAACTAAGAATGAACGGTTCCTATAATTCAATCCTTTATAAAAGGATTTCTTACTCACATAACGTTGTCTCCTTTATTATTTCAAATGATCCCTCTCTTATGAGATTCACTTAACGTTATTCCTTCTGATATTTGGGTTTATATTGGATTCTTCTGCACCCTGTTGACATCAATGACAATATCATACCATTGTGTCCAACAGTATCCCCCTTTGGCATTGATGGAAACCTTTTCTTTGAAATATTGTTATTTCTAATGCTTATCAATTTCCTCCCCCTTTGAAAGAAATGACAGAGGGGATTCTTCTTCACTCCCACTATGGAAATGATCCCCATGACCATGTGCCCCTTTTCTTCTGATGTGACTTTTGTGGTTTTAATGGGGTATGTGAATTAATCCCAATTTTTGTTGAATATGTTAGCGTTAAAAGTCACTCCTGGATTGCGACAGGAGCAGAGCCCAACGCCCATCAGTTTATGTCATGAATAAATTTAATGGGTGATCAAATGGGTAGATACCCAGGAAGGTATCACTCTAACTCAGGGATTGGGCTTAGTATATAAAGAACAAAGGAGGTCTTGATCTAACTTCCGTTAGTGAGTTGATTGTAAAATGAGCAGGTGGAAGACTTGGTGAGATGAGTGAGCAAGACTACCTCGGGCATCAGGCCTTTCAACAACTTGAGGAAGAAAAACTCAAAATACAAGATCCTCTTGGTTCTAAGTTTCGGGGAACTGAAGGGTGACTTGACTAGATCCTCCAATTCCAAATCATTCAGCGTTGAGAAAAATACAAGAACTGATTAGAGACAATGAAACTATTACAGTGATCCAACCTACATCATCCTATAACAACGCAACTCAACAGGATCCTCCAATTCCGAGCTATTCTAACACAGTGTAAACAAAGAGATGGAAAGAAGCTGACATTCACAAGGCAAGAAGTCTCAAGTGCCAATACATAACCAGAGAAACCAGTGCTTCGTTAAAAATTTACAATCGGGAGCCTCGCTCAACCATCGATGCTTACAAAAATACAAAAACTGAGTACATATATTCAGAAAAATTCACCCAACAGAGGCATGCTTCGACCTCCAAGGCGTGGCATCCCTTCAGTCAAATTTAGACGAAACTCCTTCGTCATACGTCACCTTAAAGCCTTTGTAGGGGAGGTAGCTGAAACATTAAAGTTCAACCTATCATGTGCAGGTTCTTTGGTTGGATGAGAACATCAGATCGGCATGGGATTTTTAGATTAATCTGCACACCGGACAGTCATTGGGAAGACCACTTTCCAGAACCTCCATGCCTCACATTTAATGAGTGAGGCGAGGTTTCAACTACCTCCATCCACCTTCATTCATTTTAGCGAGGACCGAGATCGAGGTTGAGATGAACTGGTCCCTGGAGAATGCGGTGATCCCCTTTTGCAGCTAAACCTAGCGCTTCGACCCTTTGTGAAATTCTTTCTATCACCCCCAAGTGACCACGGGCTGATTTCTTCAAGCGTCCCATACCTTCCATTTATGGCTCGAGCTAAGGTTTCATCTACCTGCTCGATTTTCATTAACTTCTTCCTCGAGGAGTGGCCAAGACGATATACTTAGGAGCTTTGACACTTCGCGTCTCATGGATGGGAAGGAGCTAGTCCTTACTCTTCAAAGTCGCGATGCGCGAAGAGGCGATAGAGCCTAATCACGCACCACGTGTCCATGTGGGATGGATGACTGAGATCAGTTTCGACGATACTGTGGGCCCGAGTCCTGAATTCTTTTGGCACTTCGCGTCTCGCAGCTATGAGGAGGTTGCTCCTGGTGCTTTGAAGTTACGAAAGGCGAGGAGGTGATGGAGCCTAATCATGCACCATGTGTCCCTCTCTGATGGACAGTCCTGATCATCTCGACAAGACTGTGGGCCCGGGTCCTGGACACTTTCGGCACTTTGCGTCTCGCGACTGGGAGGAGGCTGGTCCTCGTTCTTCAAAGTCACGAAGGGTGAAATGGTGATATAGCTCGATCGTGTGCCACGTACTCCTCTGGGATGGATGACTGAGATATTTCTAGTGATATATAAGCACTATCCATTGCGCTAATCCTAGTGCAACTCTGCTAACCATGATTACCCGCTGATCGTCGATCTTCTCTATTGATCGATACTCACTGTTGAATCCAGGATCGCTCATCTGCTAACACTTAAGTCTGAAATGGACTTCCTTTGTGTGTTGCGCTGGGCGCTCATGCCTGCAAATGAATAAAATTCATTTGATGGGTTCTTTAAGCTCCATTTCTTCGCGTTTACACCTCGGGCTCGAATATTGGAGAGAAAACGCCCCCCTTGCAAGAATTTGTGCTAACATTAGGCTCCATGGGGGATAGAGTTGTCCCTGCAATGCTCTAAGAACTCATTTTGCAGCATCAGTGCCTTGCTATTGGGTTATGGAGTCATTTACTAAGCCGAAAAATAAAAATAAAAATAAACAAAGAACCAAAAGGACAATATTTAAAAACAAAGGAGCCGTCTAAGGCTCAAACAAAACATTTCTTCAGAAAATGCCCATTTATTGGGCTGTTGAAAACCTCTTCACCCTCCAAATCCTGCACCCTGTAGCTGTTATTTGAGAAAACCTCAAAGATTTTGAAGGGCCCGATCCATAGGGCATCAAACTTGTCGTGTTTTCCCTTATCATGTCTGGGTGCATCCCACTTCAGTACGAGGTCTCCGATCTAGAAATCCTCTTTCATGGCCTTTTTATCAAAAACCTACTTGATCTTCTGTTGATGGTCCTGAATTCTGCTCATTACCTACTCTCTGGTCTGCTGGACCTCCACCACTTGATGAATTCTCCTGACCATATCATTAGGCTCTTCTTAATTATCCTGAAGGAATTTTGCTACAAGAATGGCTAACTGAGAAGGAAAAACAACCTCTGCTCCATAGACTAATTGGAACGGGGAGATGCCTATAGATCTCTTCATGGTCACTCGATCGGCCCATAGAGAAAATTTCAACTTTGAATGCCAGGCCTTTTTGTTGTCCTCTAATATTTTTTTGATTATCCTTATCAGGATTTTGTTGGAGAAATCTCCTAGACCATTGCCTTGGGGATAGTATGAGGTGGAGTGAATGAGTTTGATCTCGAAATGCTCATAGAACTTGGCTAACGGCTCAGCCCTGAAAGAGGCTGCGTTATCAGTAACAAACTTTCTCGGGCAGCTGAATCTTGTGATGAGGTCTTCCAGGAATCCAATGATTACCTTATGGGAAGCACTCCTAGTGGGGATAGCTTCAATCCACTTAGTGAGGAAATCTGTAGCAGTCAGGATCCATCTGTGCTACCCACTAGAAGCAGGTTGTATTTCTCCAATAAAATCTAGGCCCCATTGCTGGAAAGGTCCTGAAATAACCACAGGCTTTAAAGGAAAAGACTTGAGCTGTTGTTTTCCTACAAATCTTTGACATTAGATACAGGCTCTGACCTTTCTGCAGACGTCAGTGAATACGGTGGGCCAGTAGTATCTAGCCCTGAGGATTTTGTAGGCTGTGGCTTTCCAGAAATGATTCCCTCCACATTAGCTATCGTGAAATTCAATCATGATCCTATCAGCCTCTTGTGGATTCATACATTTCAAAAGCACCCCCAGGGGATCTTTCCAATATAAAACTTGATTGAAAAGGCAATATCTGATTTCTTTGAGCTTCAGAGCTCTTGCCTTGTTTCTTTGCAGGCCATCTGGAGGCCGCAACTCCTGCAGAAAATATATGACATCCTTATACCAGGGACATCGAGCCAAAGGGGGTTCTGCTTGAGGGTCTATATCAGACAGCTGATCCTGTTGCTTTTTTGAGCATTCATTGATGAAATATACCCCCAAAGCTTTGCAATTTGCTTCAACCAACAACTTAGCTAAACCTTGACCTTTGATTAATTTGGTAGGACTTATTTCTAAGTCAAATTCAAGGATCTTGGATATCCACTTACTCCTCCCATCTATGTCAGGCTGAATAAGAATGTCTTTAACAACGATCGAGGGGACATAGGCAATGATTTTTGACTGTAGGAAATAGGTTCTAAAGGATTTGAGAGCCTTTACCAGGGCATAGACATGCTTCTCCATAATGTTGTACCTGACTTCGACATCCCTCAAAGATCTGCTAAAATAGGCAATAGGCTGCTCTAGCCCGACCTTGTTTGTCTGTAATAAAATAACAGCCACCGTGTCAGATGAGGCAAAGGAGAAAATAAGGAAAACCTTTGAGTAATCGGGACTGATAAGCACATGAGATTCTGTCAAGGCCTTCTTTATCTACTCAAAGGAATTTTGAGCTTCAGAGGTCCACCTCACTTCATTTTCCTTTCTCAACATGGCTGTTATAAGCTTTACCACCTCAACAAAGTTAGAAACAAACCTTCTTAGAAAATTAATCTTTCCAAGGAAAGACTGGACCTCCTTCCTAGATCTTGGGATTGATAAGGCTTGTATTGCCTCAACTCTGCTAGGATCAATCTTGACTCCTTTTGTTGATACTATGTGGCCCAATAATTTTCCCTCCTTCATGGCGAACAAAGATTTCTTGGGATTCAATGAAATGCCAAAACTCCTGCATTTCAGGAAAACCTTCCCGAGGTGACAACAATGTTCTTTATCAGATTTTGAAAAGACGGTTATGTCATCCAGATAGATGACCACAAACTTATCCTTTTCCCTAATGAAAGCTATGTCCATGGCACGTTGAAACGTTGCCCCTACATTCATCAATCCAAAAGGCATTTTAGCATACATGAAGGTACCCCATGGAGTGGTAAATGCCGTCTTTTCCCTGTCTTCAGGCAGAACTGAGATTTGATTGTAGCCAGAGAAGCCATCGATCATGGAAATCCTGGATGCTCTGGTTACCCTTTGCAATATATGTTCCATTTTTGGTAAGGGGTAATTGTCCTTTAGTGAGCTCCTGTTCAGGTTTCTAAAATCTACACAGAGTTTGATTTCTCCATTCTTCTTCCTTACTGGGACCAAGTTGGCCACCCACTCTGAATATCTCAGTGGCACGATGATCTAGGTCTGTAGCAGCTTCTTCACTTCCCTCTCCATGATAGGCAACAACATAGGATTGATCTATCTTAGCTTCTGCCTAAATGGCTTTGCCTCCTTTTTCAACGGGATTTTATGCTTAATGACATAAGTGTCATATGTTTTGAGATCTTCATAGGTCCATTCAAAAACATCAGCAAAATCCCTCAATAGTTCAGCGTATTCATCCCTCTACTCCTTTGTCAGACTTCTGGACAATTTGACAAGCTTGGGTTCATTCTAAGTGCCAATGTTGCACTGAGTTGTATCAGTGTCATCCTCTGAGATTTCCCCTTTTAATGCTACATCATTTCTATCAAAAAGCCTTTCCAAAGGAACCAGTCCCCTTGGAATATGATTGTTGGGTAGCTGCACAATGTTACGCTCAACAATCTTATTCAGAAAATTACCCCCATCAAGATTTTCTTCAAAGACAGAGTCTTGGTCAATATGCATCTCTGAAAATTCTTCGACAATCTCCAAGAATATTTTGATCTCAAGATCATCCTCAAACACCTTCCAATGTTTGACATTGTCAGGTATGGAGGGTCTGTATTTTACTTCCACATCGTATCTGAATTTGGGTGGCAAGGGCACTTTGAAATTGCTTGCTGATGTAGCCAAGGAATATTCCACTGTGTTCTTCTCTCTTGGGACGAAAGAAATGTTAAATGCTGAGAAGAAAGTGTCAATTAGGCCCCATACCTCATTCCTGTAACTCCTGAGTCAAGGATGCTTAGCCTGATAAGCATTTCTGATCTGCTGGACTACCAATTCTGCATCTCCGAACACTGCTACCTCCTGAATTCTCATTTCCTTTACAGCTCTTAATCCTAGAATACAAGCTTCATATTTTGCCACATTGTTGGTAGCTTTAAATTCTAGCTTGTATGACAGAGATATGGTTTCCTGAGCAGGTGACACAAAAAATATTCCATCACTAGCGCCTTCTTTGGAAGAGGCTCCGTCAAAAAACATTTTCCAGATGGGGGTAATGGAAAGAAGAAATTCATGAGAAGTGGTGGGCTACTTTCTGAGTTTTATAGGAGGCTCGGGAGCATTAGTGAGTTGTAGTAAATTGGAACCTAAATCAATGTCTAGGGAAAAAATGGGATGGTTGTTAGGATTAGCTTCATCACTGATTATATAGGCCAGCTGGGCTTCTCTGTATAGTCTCCTATGTTCCCCTCCAAATACTGGAATAATAGCATAGGTTAGGTCCATCTGCAGAGTTTCCCCTAGTCTTTTAATCCAAGATCTTGATAACAACATACTGAACTTGGGGGGGACATCAACCACTACAACACCCATGACCACACTTTTCATGGGAAAATGAAACAAGGTCACGACCAGGTATTTGATGACTCCTAGACATTGGACTTTCCTAGAGTAAAAGGAATAGAGGTCATGATAGGGTCTGGTGACTTCTAGTCCTAATTCTTCCCTGACATTTTTGGGCATGAGGTTGTGGGAAGTCCTTGAATCCATCAAACAGTTGTGCAACACCTTGTCATGTATATTCAAGGATGTGTAGAAGGGAGGGGATGAATCATTCCTATCTTCTACCATAGGACCTAGAATAACTGCAGGATTTTCATCCTGCAAATTGATGGAGTATGTGGGAAAGCACGAGGCTTCAGACTGTAATAGCTCAGAGAACCATTTTTTGAACTCTTCCTGTTTAATCAATTCAGTGAGGGGCACATGGATTCTAATTTTTTGAATTTCATGCTCAAAGTTGAAAGAAGATGTAAGCTTTGGGATTTCCCTCACTTCAGGAACATGACTCTGGACCATTGGAGGGAGAGGTTGGGCCTTCCTACCTTTGTCGTTGTCTGCTACTTCACTAGCAGGTTTCTCTATTCTAGGGAACTGTTCAGGAACAATAGGTGCTGCTATCTTTTTCTTGGACCTCAGGTTATACCTACCTTGGCTGCTACTAGCCTTGTCTCCCTTGCTAAGTTCATTTAGCTGACTATCCACGAGAGATTCCTCGTATTCTGATTGAGTGAGATGAGGAAAAGGAGGAGCATCTCCGAAGCAGTGGATTTCAGGATCAAGCCCATCTGTTTCCCTTTCTTCCTCATCGACCACAAAATTATTTTGAAAAGGGGGCTGAATTTTCTGGTCTTCCCTATCTCTTCCCCTCTGGTCTCTTTGCATAATCGGGGGAGCAATATTGTTTGGCCTCCTGAAACCTCCTTTTTTTTTAGCATTTTGAGGACCTTTGTATGCTTGCCTCCCCTCCACATTCATTCTCTCCATCTCTGCAAATAGAGACTTCACCATCTTGGTCAGTTCATCCACTTGAGGGTGAGGCACCGAGGGGCTAGAAGTTGAGGCTTCAGGTCTTCCCTTCCTCCTGTCTGCATTAGTCTTGTTTCTCAGCCTATCAATTGCTAAAACATTAGATTCAACCTCTATGGCTGCATCTTGCATCTGAGCTAGGGAGGTAGCTCTTCTTTCTCTCAATAGAAGACAAAAGTCAGGGTCGAATGCACTAGCATAATAAATTTTGGCAGAGGCTTCTGAGGGATTTATCTCAGCAGGAATCTTATTATACATCTTATTGAATCTTTTGGAGAAGTCAGAGACAGAATCTCCTTCCATCTTCTTCAAAGACCCGAACTTTATCATGTAATACATGAAATCATTCTTATCTCCCCACTGCCTCAGGAAAGCACCATCTAGAGCTTCAATTCCAACAATAGATCCGGGGGCCAATCCCCTAAACCATTTCCTCACCTCACCATCCAGGCTCTGGATGAAGACTCTCATCCAGACATCTTCATTTTCAATGTTCAGGTTGTCTGCATAACTGTAGAAAGCGGCCAGGTTCTCTTCTGCAGTTATGTCCCCTTCGCCAGTGAACTTGGGCATATACTTCAGGTAATCTCCAACAAGGAGAGGATTCATAGGATAGGGTAGGATTAAGGGATCATATCTGGCAGTGACTATAGCATCCATTCTATTTAGAGGGGGATTAACACCAACCATAGGAACAACAGATGTGGGGGAACTAGGAGGAGATGAGGTTTGAAGTGAAAAGACATAAGCTGAGCCTATAGAGTGGGAGGGGGACTGTAGCAAATCCAGAGAACAGGCTTGTGGGATCAAAGGCGCAGAAACCTCCCTTCCCTTAGTAGCAGTAATAACAGGAGGAGGAGGGGTGATAAAACCCGGGGTAGGAGAATATTCAGAGGCGCTGGGTCTGAACCAGGGTACCACCTTGGGAGAGAAAGGGGTGACAAGATTTTCTCCTACTAATTCAAGACCAGGAGGAGAAAACCCAGCAGGAACACTCTCAAAATTTAGACTACGGGAAACTCCGATGGAAGGTAATAAAACAAGATGAAATAAAGGGGTTGGAGTTTCTACAAAATCATAAAAACTATCAGAAATACCTGGTTGAGCAGTAGAAGCACCGTCTCCAGAGTACTTTCCTTTTCTGATAATCTTCTCTGGGTCAGCTTCAAGTGGTGCTGACAGCAGCTACAGATTAGACCTTGTGTGTCTGCCTCTAGAAGCCACGACTAAAACAATGGAGTTGTTTATGGGTTCGCATCAATGGAATTTCCCAGCGAAGTCGCGTCAGTGGAGTCGCTAGGTGCACAGTAGAAATCTCAATAGTCTTGATATCTGATGCACCTTCAGAATCAGTTGATCATTGTCGTTCAATCCTGGGGAAAATACTCAACTTCTTCCCCGACAACGGCGCCGTAAATGTTAGCGTTAGAAGTCACTCCTAGATTGTGACAGGAGCAGAGCCCAACGCCCATCAGTTTATGTCACGGATAAATTTAATGGGTGATCAAATGGGTAGAGACCCAGGAAGGTATGACTCTAACTCAGGGACCGGGCCTGGTATGTAAATAACAAAGGAGGTCTTGATCTAACTTTCATCAGTGAGTTGATTGTAAGATGAGCAGGTGGAAGACTTGGTGAGATGAGTGAGCAAGACTGCCTAGGGCATCAGGCCTTTCAACAGCTTGAGGAAGAAAAACTCAAAATACAGGATCCTCTTGGTTCTAAGTTTTGGGTAACTGAAGGGTGACTTGACTGGATCCTCCAATTCCAAATCATTCAGTGTTGATAAAAATACAAGAACTGATTAGAGACAATGCAACTATTACAGTGATCCAACCTACATCATCCTATAACAATGCAGCTCGACTGGATCCTCCAATTCCGAGATGTTCTAACACAGTGTAAACAAAGAGATGGAAAGAAGTTGACATTCATAAGGCAATAAGTCTCAAGTGCCAATACATAACCAGAGAAACCGGTGCTTCGTTAAAACTTTACAATCGGGAGCCTCTCTCAACCATCGATGCTTACAAAAATACAAAAACTAAGTACATATACTCAGAAAAATTCGCCCAATAGAGGCGTGCTCCGACCTCCAAGGTGTGGCATCCCTTCAGTCAAATTTAGATGGAACTCCTTCGTCAGATGTCACCTTAACTTTGCATGGCCTTTGCAGGGGAGGTAGCTGAAACATTAAAGTTCAACCTATTGTGTGCAGGTTCTTTGGTCAGACGAGAACATCAGATCGACATGGACTTTTCAGATTAATTTGCACACCGGACGGTCATTGGGTAGACCACCTGCCAGAACCTCCATGCCTCACATTTAATGAGTGAGCAAAGGTTTCAACTACCTCCATCCACCTTCATTCATTTTAGCGAGGACCGAGATTGAGGTCGAGCTGAACTAGTCCCTGGAGAACACGGTGATCCCCTTTTGTAGCTAAACCCGACGCTTCGGCCCTTTGCGCAATTATTTCTATCACCCCCAAGTGACTACGGGCTGATTTCTCCAAGCCTCCCATACCTTCCATTTATGGCTTGAGCTGAGGTTTCATCTACCTGCTCAATTTTCATTAACTACTTCCTCAGGGAGTGGCTGAGACGATATGCTCAGGAGCTTCGACACTTCACGTCTTGTGGATGGGAAGGAGCTAGTCCTTACTCTTCAAAGTCGCGATGCACGAAGAGGCGATAGAGCCTAATCACGCACCACGTGTCTATGTGGGATGGAAAACTGAGATCAGTTTCGGCGATACTGTAGGCCCGAGTCCTGAATTCTTTCAGCGCTTCACGTCTCACAGCTGTGAGGAGGCTGCTCCTGGTGCTTCGAAGTTACGAAAGGCAAGGAGGCGATGGAGCCTAATCACGCACCACATTTCCCTCTATGATGGAAGATCCTGATCATCTCAGCAAGAATGTGGGCCCGGGTCCTTGACGCCTTCGACACTTCGTGTCTCAAGGCTGGGAGGAGGCTGGTCCTCGTTCTTCAAAGTCACGAAGGGAGAAATGGCGATATAGCTCGATCGTGTGCCATGTACTCCTCCGGGATGGACGTCTGAGATATTTCTAGTGATATATAAGCGCTATCCATTGTGCTAATCCTGGTGCAACTCTACTAACCGTGATTACCCACCGATAATCGATCTTCTCTATCGATTGATCCTCGTTGTTGAATCCCGGATCGCTCATCTACTAACACTTAAGTCCGAAATGGATGTCCTCTATGTGTTGCACTTGGTGCTCATTCCTGCAAATGAATAAAATTCATTTGATGGGTTATTTAAGCTCCATTTCTTCGCATTTATGCCTCGGGCTTGAATCTTGGAGAGAAAACGGCCTCCTTGCAAGAATTTGTGCTAACATAATATTTTCAAAGGTACTTCTGGGAAAAGGTTTTTTGAATATGTCTGCAATTTGTTCTTTGGTGTCCACATACACTATTTTAACCACTCTTTGAGTAACCTGATCTCTTAATAAATGGTATTTGATTGGGATTTGTTTGGTTTTAGAATGCATTATTGGATTTTTAGATATACTTATGGCACCAATGTTATCACAATTAATATTAATGAGATCATCATATATTATTTGTAAATCTTATAATGTTTGCTTCATCCAAAGAACTTGTGTTCAGAAGGATGCAAAAGAAATGTATTCTGCCTCTGCTATGGATAGTAATGTGAAATTGTGTTTCTTACTTAGCCATGCTACCATAAATTTTCCTAAAAAAAATGCTCCTCCACTGGTGCTTTTCTTATCATCTATACTACCAGCCCAATCTGCATTAGTGTATGCAGTTAGATTGAAGTCTTTATCTTTTGGATACCATAATCCAAGTTCGAAGGTGCCTTTAAGATATCTGAATATTCTCTTTACTGATTTTAAGTGAGTTTCTTTAGGTGTGGATTGAAATCTCCCCACAAGTCCTACATCTTGCATGATGTCAGGTCTTGTAGTTGTTGAATAGAGCAGTCTTCCAACAATTTATCTGTACATCATTTGGTCCACTTTTGGTCAGTCATCTTCTAGGCTTAGTTTACATCCAGTGACCATGGGAGTACTCATAGGTTTACTGTCTTCCATTTGG
>ML777511.1:333092-346891 GCA_009831015.1 Picea engelmannii
TATATATATATATATATATATATATATTTGTGTCTGGAGGAATCAACAACTAGTTGGGCACGTGCTCGCGTTACACGTGGCCATGTTATCCAACCGCTACCACTATAACCTCCAGGTGTGCCCACGATTCCCCTTACGCGGCACACAAGTTAAGTCGGGGGGAATTGAACTCGAAACCTCTTGGAACTTCATTTTCACGGCACTTGCCAATTGAGTTGCCCCCCCGGGGGCATTTCCTGGATATATTTGGATTGGGAAACAAATATTCATTTTTTTGTTTGAGTTACTTGTAAACCTAAGAAGAAGGACAGTTCTCCCAGCATAAACATTTGAAATTATTATTTCATTTTGGTTGCAAAATTTCTTATTAGTATAGTAAGATTACTTCCAAATATGATGTCATCTACATATACCACTGCAATAATCATGTTTTGATCCTGAATTTTGATGTATAAGTTGTTATCATTAGTCCCTCTCTTGTATCCTTATTTTTGCAGGTATCGATCAAGCCTTGAGAACCATGCTCTGGGGGCTTGTTTAAGACCATACAAGGCCTTTTTTAGCTTGCACACATAGTCTTGATTTTATGTTAATATGAATTCTTTTGGTTTCTCAAGATAGACTTCTTATTATAGTGTTCCATTAAGGAATGATGACTTGACATCCATCTGATAGATTTTGGAATTTCTGAAGCATGCAAATGCCAGGAACATTTTGTTGGCCTCAAGTCCTGCTACTTGAGAAATAGTCTCTTCAAAATCAATAACTTCTACTTGGGAATATCCTTTGCAAACTAATTTGTCTTTGTTCTTTATAATCTCCCCATTTTTATTTAGTTTGTTCTTGAAGATCCACTTGGTTCCCACCACATTCTTGTCCTTGGGTCTTAGAAATAGTTCCCAAGTCTGGTTCTTCTCTATTTGGTCTAGTTCTTCATCTGTTTCTTTTATCCAATATTCACTTTTTATAGATTCTTTAACTAACTTAGGTTCTATTAGGGATAAAATTGTTTGTTCTGAGTCAAACATGATTTTCCTTCTTGTTTCCACTGCTGTATTTTTATCTCCAATAATCTGAATTTCAGGATGAATCTTTTGAACCCTTTCTGATGGGGATTTTGGAAAGGGTGTTTCTTCGTCATCTTCATCATCAGTGTGGGGTTCATTTTCTTGAGGTTCTTCAACAACTTATTCATTATGATATTTTCCATCACTTTTATCATCATGTGTTGATATGTTTTGGGGTATGACTTGTCTCAACTTTAGATCATCTATATTTACATTGTCACTTTCCACCATTTTATGTAGTATTAGGTTATAACATCTATAATCCTTTTTGTTAGGTGAATATCCTATAAATATGCCTTCATCTGATCTTGGATCAAATTTCCCTAGATCATCCTCATCATTCTTAATGTAACATTTACTTCCAAAAATTCTAAAGTCTTTTACAAATGTTGGCCTTCCAAACCATAGTTCATAAGGAGTTTCTTCATGGTTGGGTATCAATTGAGTTCGATTAAGTATGTGGATTGTTGTGTAGATTACATCTCTCCAGAATTTTTCTATAAGCTTGGCTTCATTTAACATGGTTCTTGCAGCTTCTTGAACTGTTCTATTTTTTCTTTCCACCACTCCATTCTTTTGAGGAGTCTTGGGAGCTGAAAATTGTCTTTTGATGCCATGATTTTCACAAAATTGAATGAACTCTTTAGAGGTGGATTCTCCTCCATTGTCTGATCTCAAACATCTAATTTTGAGATTGGTTTCATTCTCTACAAGGACTTTGTATGTTTTAAAATTCTCAAAGGATTATGATTTTTCTTTTAGAAAGTATACCCAAGTCATTCTTGTGTAATCATCAATGATCAACATAAAATAATGTTCACCATAAATACTTTTAGTTCTAGTAGGTCCACATAGATCTGTGTGAATAAGTTCTAATGGTTTTGTTGTGGAATTCTCTTTTGTTTTGAAACTAACTTTTATCTACTTCCCTATTTGGTAATTTTTACAAATAGGATTTGAAGGTTTTATAATCTTTGGAAGATCCCTTACTGCCTCCTTCTTATTGGATTTGATTAAGTTTTCAAAGCTTATATGTCCCAACCTTCTATGCCATAGCCAACTTTCATCTTCTTGACCTAAACAACATTTTTCTTCTCCTTCCATGTCAAGGATGTACACATTGTTGGATGTTCTTGGTGCAAATGCAACTAGCTTCCATGTGTCTTCTCTTTTTATCTCACATTTCTGAGAATCAAAGGTAAGTATGTGACCTTGATCACATGTTTGACTTACACTTAGGATATTAGGCTTAAAATTTTCTACTAAAGGTACATTTTTTGCTTTGGCCTTGTTACTCCCTAGGCTAACTGTGTCTTTTCCAAGTATCTTGGCTAACACATTATCTCCAAAGGTGACTTTTCCTTTTTCTTTCTTTGTTAACTTGAGAAATTTTCTTTAATATCCAGTAATGTGTTTAGAACATCCACTGTCTATATACCACCGATCCTTTATTTTTGGCATACAAAGATACTTTACACTCTGTTTTCTCTACTTGATTTTTCCTCCATACTTTTTTATTGTTGGGAATATTTATCTCTTTGACATACTTTGAAAATATACATTCACTGGCTTCATGTCCATAGCTATTACATTTGAGGCATTACATATTGTAATATTGTAATGGAGAGAATGAATTATAGTTTCTTTTATCTGTATTGAACTTCTGACTTCTTTGGACATTTTTTGGATTGTGCCTTCAATAGGATTTACAATGCACTGCTTTGTGTCCAAAATTATTGCAGGAATAACAATATCCAAGGAAGATATATTGATATCTGTTAGAGGGATTTATTTTTGTGATTTTATTCTTCTTGTCATCTTTTTCTTTAGTAGGGCATGTTGATTTTTGTTTATTTGGGACGGTCTCCATTGGAATCATCATTGCCTTATTATCTTCTCTTCTTAAGGGGATTTTAAGAGCATTTGCATAACTGATTGGTCTTTTGACAGATCCTTATGATGTAGAATTTGAGTCTTGGGTGTATCCCAAACCAGTCTTGTTATTTGGTGACCTTTGACTACTGAGAATTTCATCCAATATCTTTGAACTATTTTCAAATTTTGATCCCTTCTTTTCTTTCTCAAGTTCACCTTTGAGCAGCTTAATATAAGCTTCTAGCTTCTCACATACTTGTTCTCTATCATTGAGTTATTTAAAAATGACTTCTTCAATTATTTTATATTTCAGGAGTTGGGACTTCAAATCACTGATGATTTGGTCTGATTCTTTGATGGTTCTTGATGCATCTATTTCTCTTGATTGATCTGATTATTCGAATTCTTGAAGTTGTGCCCTAAGTAGATTTTTCTTCTTTTTATACTTTCTTAGTTCCTCTAGAGAACTAATCAATTCAACTTCTAGATCTACTTCACCTTCACTTTTAGAGTTTTATTCATTATCTATATTATTATTTTGAGTGTTCATTCCCATAAATAGAATCTCCAAATATTCATATTCACTCATGTCTGAAGAGTTGATTTCTTCTTTTGAGTAGAATTTTTTCTTTTTCTTAGAAAATTTCTCTTGTATTGGTTTTTCTGGTTGTGGGATTATTCATCATCATTATCCTCTTTCTTGGGATAGGTACATTTGTTAGCAAAGTGTCTGATTCTACTACAGTTGAAAATTTTGAAGGGTAATTTTCCTTTATATTTTCCAAATCCTTTCTGGAGTTTCTTTATAAAGTTGGCCTCTTCTACATCTGATATGTCTGACTGATCTTCATTAGACATATGTTCTTGTTTCTTCTTTTCTTTAGATGCATAAAAGGTTGTTTCTTATTTTTATGGGTTTTCATTCCTTTTTCTCATCTCATGTGCTATAAGATTTCCATGGAGTTGATCTACTGTGAGTTTGTCAAGTTCTGGTCTATCTTCAATTGTGGAAATTTTGGCATTATACCTTATAGGAAATGAACTTAATATATTTTGTACAATAGGTTTTTCTAAAAGTTCTTCTTATGCTTCTTTGATTGAGTTAACTACCTCATCTACACTATGAATGTATTCAACAATGTTCTCTTGTTCTTTCATTTTTAAATTTTCAAATTGAGCTCTGTAGATTTGTAGTTTGGCTTCCTTGACTTTGTTATCTCCTTCATATATAACCTCTAGTTTGTCCCAGATCTCTTTAGTTTACTTACATTGCATTACCTTCACAAATATAGGATTTTTTAATCCTCCTAGAATGGCATTGATTGCTCTTGAGTTGTCATTGCAAATCGTCTTTCCTGCAGTATCTGTGGGTGGAGTAGCTAGTGCAGTGTAACCATCTACTACAGATTGCCAAACATCAAAACCAAGAGCCAACATGTAGCTTTTCATTCTTATTTTCCAGAAAGCATAACCACCTCCATTAAACAATGGTGCTTTGTTGGAAGACATTACCTCTTGCTGATCCATTTCTTTCAGGATCTACCTTCCAGTTATTAGACTGTGCTAAATGTACTTGCTTTGATACCAATTGTTGGAAATACTAAGAAGGGGTGTGAATCAATATTACCTTTTTAAACAATTAGTAATTAATTTGATATTCTAATTATCATCACTATTGATCAACAATGGACATTATATTTAAACAATCAATTATATAAGTATAATTCAACAATCATTACAAAGTTTATAAAGAATAATCTTGTGTTTGTGAAGAACACCAATACTCTTTAGAGCACCGAATATTGGAGACACAAACCCCCTTCTTCAGAGAACCAACCCTAGGAAGCACCAACTCCCTTGTTTTAGGGAACCAACCCTAGGAAGCACCAAATCCCTTGTTTTTAGGGTACCAACCCTAGGAAGAACCAACTCCCTTGTCTTTATGGAACCAACCCTAGGAAGCACCAACTCCCTTATATTTAGGGAACCAACCCTAGGAAGCACCAAATCCCTTGTTTTCACACTTTACTTAATGTTGGTCCTAAGGTCTGCACCTGACTGCTTAAGGGAAAATCTAGGCCACCTCAAGTTGTAATGATTGGTTTTTTTACGAGTAGGTTTTGTTGGTAAGCTTAAGGATAGGTTTTCAAAGACGGTGCTCTGGTAGGACAAGCTACATAATGTAAAAGTAGGTTCTACTTTGCTAATGGTATGGGTATTGGATGAAAATTGAGGGTATGAAAAGATACACACAAACAACAACAACAAGCAATCCAATGAACCACTTTCTATGCGGAAACTAAGACATAAGATAATATCTCATGACCTAGAGAAATATCTAGATGCAAATCATTCAACAGGATGAAAAATAGTGGATCTTTCACTGAACAATAGTTGTATAATAGGTTGTATAACCAACAAAAGATAAACTAAAAAAATAGATGAAAGAATAAAGAAATGTACATTGCACACATCAAAAAATATGCATTCAATATAGGAATCAACACATAACGATTTGAGTAGGAAACACAACTTTCATCAACATATATTCACCAAGTAGAAAAATTTACAATTAACTGAGCAGGTCCAATTGTTCTTCTACTTCTACTTTCCTTCAAAAAGACTTCCAACCCCTAAAACATTCAAAGACACCCTATTTAAAAGAGTTGCAGAGGTTCTCGTCCATAGGGGTCTGAGACCTAAATTTAGGTAACTATTCATAGTGCAAATTATTAACTTAAATAAGACACTAGACTTCAATAAAAAAGAGTGGTTCTTATCACACACAGAAGACCACTCTTGTATCTAATCTAAGAAAATGTTGGAATTAATCAACTTAAAACTACTATTGTCTCTGAGACAAAACTGATGCATGCGCTAGAGGAACTGAATTGGCAGAAAATAGGCCTTGGAGTTATAGAACAAAGGTCTTTGTTGAGTAATGGCATGTCTGCGAGTTGTTGGAGGCCACTAGAGACAACTGGCTGCATGAAAAGATATTTGCTTGAGGAAGAGGTAGTTTGTTGAAGTGTTCTGGAGCCAATCTACCTCAATCCAGGACTGAGACTTAACTCTCTATTTGTGTCTGAGCTTTTGGAAGCTAAGCGCACTTTGTCCCAACTGTAACTATCCCTTCTCTTTGCTTTCTCTTTGATTAACTTGTTGTGAAAAGGAATACATGGAGGCAAGCATTTAATAAGAAAAAAGGATGCGTGGAGGTGGATTACATGGATGTAGATGATGTGGATGTGAGCGGTATGAGTGGAGGTGGATGGAGGTGAAGTGGAATGTCCTCGGGTACATGATTTCGGGAGCTGTTGAGGGTGTTTTGGTCCACACCGCCTTTGGGCCCGAAATCCCCTCTGAGCTTCCATGTAGCTTCCTTGTGATACCATGGTTTTGATTTTGTCCTACTCAAGGGTTTTTAGCGCCCGAGCATGTTGCAGCGCCGAAATGAACACTGACAATTGATATGGTTTGGCACGATCTGCGATCCGGGGTGGAAGGTTGATAGGTGGCATGTAGGGAGTGAAGCATTAGAGTGTGAGTGGGAAACAAGTGTCGAGACAGGAGAGGGGTGGTATATATGCGAGAGGTGACAGGCGTGAGTGGAGGACATGTATTAGGTAACGAGAGGAGCGGTATTGGGAGGCAATCCAACAAGATTCCGGAGGNGCGGTAAGCAAATTAGAGAGGGGGGGGGGGTCCAAAATCCTGAGGTGACTCCATGTTAGGTAGGGACCACCCCCCCCCACCGTTAAAGGTAGAATGTATGGGGGGGTCCGAGAAATTATGAGGACCGTTGATTTGGACGATGACGATTAGTGAGGGAGTTAGGTTCCCTGCGAGAAAACATATTTTATCCACATATGAAATCCCGTTCACAAGAGAACCATCGATCTAGATCGAAGTCTGAATCCTCACCGTCACAATCGTCAACATCTTATTTGCTTGTATTTCGAGTCCGACATGGCATGTTCTGGATTGTTGTTAGCTTCTGCGGAAGCTTACTGAGATCTTTATGGATTTGTCGAACCTGGATATCTCCTGTACATACAAGAACTCGGTGGACCTACTGCATGGTCCATTAGTGGAAAAAATAATGACATGGATTCGAACTCGAACCAGAACTTGGACTCATCTCAAGAAAGAAAACAAACGGTGCAAATAAGCGATGACAAATAGAGGTCATGAAGCATAAAAATGGGGAATAGGCTAAGCAAGAAACAATAAAGCTTAACATTGATGGATGGAGAGGGTAAAGGATGATCAAAGGGTAGGGGTGCAGACCTAGGTGACAACACTTAGTAAAGGATATGAATCCCTCCTTACTCCTCCCTTCCACCCTCACTGCATAAGTATATTCATATTTACTTCTTGGACTCTGCTTCTTCTTTTGATCTTCTAATCTAGATTGCAGAGACACATTATTCTCATCATTATTTATTGTTTATATAGTCTTCTAACTGGTGTGAGATTTGAAGAATTGTGTCCCTTTATTTGAACTTTGAACCATTGCACCTCTTCATTTAAATGATAATATAAAACTTTAAATAATATCATTTTTCCGTTTTATTCTTTTTTCATAATGCTCATGATTTAACTCTTCTTTAATCATGACTGTGTATCGGTTCATTAGTCTACATATCTCAAATTGTTGTGAATTTGAGTCTTAATCAATAGGTGCTTCCTTCAAGAAAAATATGTGTGACCATGAGCTTGAAACCATGAGCTTATCCATTCCAAGCATTGTCTTATTAGAACTTTCTTCTTTCGCCCCTATTCTTCTATGTGGGACCATATTCAAATGTCCGAGGGATTATTTACTTCTATCCCCTTCAGTTTATTTACCTTATCACGTGACCAGTGATGGAAACAGGTTCTCCAGTACTTCATCCTTCATGAATTTCGACCTTTGTAGTAATTCAATCCTTCCAGATTACATTTCATCGAAGTGCATATACTGTATTCACTAGTAGATCAGATGATCAATATTTAATATTCCATTAGATGGATTCAAACAAATTGACGGTTAGGAATTAATTAGGAGTTTATATGAACGGTTCTCATTCACTCTGGGACTTTGGCTATACGTGGCTCCATGAATCTGGAGTAGGGAAATCCCTCCATACGTTTACCTACCGAATAAGTCATAGAATGGTGGTGACCACTTGTTTTCGGTTAACACCTCCGCTTACACTATCCTTCCACTATGCTTGATCATCGGTCAAGAAATATTCTATAGGATCTTAGATCAACGACCAGACATTAATTCGTGACATCGACCTTCGACGCTTCAGATATTTTTAGCTGGTAGGAGAAGCCGAATATCCCCGGAGGATTTAGTCCCAGAGTGATGTGGCTTGCTGACGTCATTTTTGACATGTCATTGGCAGAGTGGATGCCACATGTCACCTTGATTCGTGACTTTCATATACCTAATGTGCCAACTATAACTTGACACTTGTCACTAATCAATTGGGCCATGTGTCATATTTGTCTTTTGCCACATGTCTCCCTCCTGGATCATGGATTTACACTTCGTGGCTTCGGGAGTTGGCACTTTTATACCATCCTTATATAATTGTTGAAGTGTCGAATATATCCATCACCGTATATGTTTTCTTGTCTTGATCGATGGCTTATGTGTAATGTTTCTGACTTGGCTAGTCTAGGAAATGTTGTTAATGTGTATGTAGGATCTATTGTTTACAGAATATAAATGATCATACAAATAATAAATGCGACAAAGGATTGTAAAGTTTGTTTTATGATATCTCTATGGATTACAATAGGCCGAATGTGGCTGAATAAAAGAACAACACTCGGGTAGATCAGAAGACAAAAGGATCTTATCCGGAATACAAATAAGAAACTAAAAGATAATACCCGGAATATTTGAGTGTTGTGGAATCAATGGGTGCACTGGGAATATGGAAGCTCTGATGGTAACTGCTGGAAGTCTGGAAAGTTCACCATGGCAGCTATACTTCTCAAAATGGCCTAGAAATTGTCCCAAATGATGTGCCCTACTCTAGTCCTCAGTACTGGTATCTGTCGGACCTGTTTGTTGATGAGTCTAGACCACAGATGTATACCCCTGGGGGAATGTGCCCCTCTTCTTCTGGAAAAATTCATCCTAGTGATTCCACCATCGGAAGAAAATGATATATTTCTCAAAATGACTGCCTTGGCCTACTGGGAAATGGGTTAAAAGGGTTTCCCTGAATCTGGTCTGATGCTCGCTCTGGAACCCCAAATGTGCCTACCAAAACTTTCGCATGCCTAAGTCTGAAAATGCATCCTAGTTGATTCCTCTGTCGGAATTTGATGAGGAACCAGGAAAAATATGCACCTTTACCTCCTCTCAAATGGGTTGGAGGGAAATCTCGGAATTCTCCCTGGATGGGGTAAGTCGACCCAAAACCCTCTCAGAAGTTGCACCCTCACCCTGGATGAATGCACCCTTGCTTCTGAACACTATGTAACTGTCGTTGAAGAATGATTGAAGACCTTAATGATATTCCTGGTGACTAGGGTGTGTCTCTCAGCGCCAAAATCAACCAACTGGTGTCTTCCTCCTGGAATCCACTGAACTATCTCTCTTGAGATGCGCCTTTCTCCTCAATGACAAGTCATAATCTACATAATGATGAATTAGGTTGCTGACTCTTCACTTATAGATTTCCAAAAACCTAATTCACTGTTGAAACCCTAATTCGTTGTTGACCTTTTCCCTCCAAATGAATTTTACTTTATTTTATTATTCCTTAATTAAATCACTTAATTAATTAATTAATCATTTTACCTCTAAAAAGTGATTTATCCATCCGTATGGCTTCTCCGACCACTGAAAGTCACTTCTCATCATCTTATCCTGCAGTGCTCTTCTTCCCGATTCTGATGAGCTATTACACTAAGAGGTTTCTCCAAGTAATATTTCCATTATGACCTTCTTAGTGAAATTAATTAATATATGACCCATAATAACTCAAAATTATGGGAATCGTCGGAATGCAACGAAACCAAAAACAAGATGTGCGGAATGGATCCTGATGATGAACGATGCAATTCAGGCCCAATAAAACCCATCAATATCTCCTGTACTCTCTTTCACCCCTATCTGGCTACTCTGGTAGGCATAACACTCTGTAAAGTTATAATGTCCCAAAATGGGGACATTACAGTCCTCTTTGCCGGAATATTGCTTGTCCTCAAGCAATAACTGAATCCAACTACATATGATATCGGGGCCCCGTATCCACCTGTTTGATACAATGTAGAATTCCCTCAAGATGTGGTATCTCCAAGTGCTCACCACGCATGACACCCACATGCTCCTGATGAGGAGAATGATAAATGGCCGAGGAATCTCAGTCAAATCCCTGAGTAACTACTGTACTCAATACTCAACTCCATCAAATGTTGAACTACCAAGAAATCCAATCCCTGGATCCCATATCATAATGTCAACTACAATGCCCTTTGGAGTATATTTCTGTAACATATCAACACCATGAGTCTCCTGCAAATAACACATGGCCCCAACCCAAAATGGGTCTATCCTACCAAACCATACCAAACTCAGCACGACCCCCACCGATTGAACATGTTTCTCCCATAGTGAGGTACTACAAGACCTCAACGAATCAACAGTTAGTTATGTTCTCTCCCCAATACTGAAACTCAATGGAAAATAAAAGTGACTCCCCCCTGCAAACGTCCACTCTTCTCCATTACTCAATGAAATGTCCGGTCCTATAATCCCAGAGTCCCATGCTAGTCTCTGACATATACCATTATGTCGATGCTTTTCAACTCTGATCATGATTGTCTGCTCAAAGTATCCATACTGGACCCTCCACTCCTGGATCCTCATAAGATGAAACAAACTATTGACCAAATGGAGTCCCGGATCCCATGTAAAATTTGGAAGTTCATCACTTCCAATCCCCACTAACTGCTGGTGTGCAATACTGGTAACTGTTGAAAGAACTCCACCCTCATCCCAATGAGAGTATGAATATGTAGCAACCTTTGATATATCCTCTATCCCATGGCCTAGGATACTCCCCATCACACCCATGGCCTCGACTGTCTGCCCTTGATGATCCACCCCTATCCTGATGAATGCAATCAAGACACTCCTATCAAGTGGTCTCGGCCTACCAACTCTCCATGTCCCCTACCATTGTCTAGCTCCCCTTGTGTTGTTGTCAGTGATGAAAGTATCGGGAAAGGTTATCATAAATATCTGCAATCAACTGCAGGACTGGAAAGTATCATATGCTTTGGTCAATCCAAAGGACTTAACCAAAACCTCGTCCATCGACACCCATGGTAAATAACTGCTTGTACTCATCACTAAACACCAACCATCGGGTACAACGGTAGGTACCTCCACCAAATGCGGGCCAATAATTCTCCATCCATCATCACTCACACAATTGTTTCTAAGGTGAAGGTTATCTCTCAGATATGTATACTACTGCAAGGGAGAGTAATCTCCATGCTCTACTAAGTACATATCCTCCTTGCAATCCAATGCGTCCCCCTGAATCCCATTGTACAACTCTGTATGTCTCTGTGAACTACCACTCATCATTGTGTGCCCCTACATACTCATGTGATCTCCTGTATACACCTACAAAATCCTAGATCTTGGGTGTACTACGGGGTCATCCTCTACATGAAGGTCAACCAATCCTGGAACAAAAATGGAAGTGTCCTCATAACTGCCCCTGGTTCTAGAATCCCCATGTGTACGTGTTTTCTCAACTGTCTCAACACACCTCGTGAAGGGTGGTCCCTCTGACCTATGGAAATCCTCATATATCTCTAGATCATATCTCTCCATACTCATCAATGATCATGGGTACTCCTCATGCTCCTCCCTCAATTGGTGCTCCACTTCTAAACCACCATCCTCTCGCAATGTGGTTGAGGGATATATCTGACTCTCTGCTAAAATAGATGTAGTGGATATCTGTCTAATATCCTCAAAATATAAGGCACTGAACTGCCCACTTTCCCTTGTGCTACTAAGTCCTCCTGTATTCCACTGCACACCATCACCAACTATGACCCCTATCTGAATCACACTATATCCTGTATGGGCAGTTGTTAACCTCCTGTGCACTCACCCTACTAATATCATCTACGCCTGGATCCCATAAAGATGTGTCGAGACATGTTCTATGGTCATTCCAACCAATAGGGAGTGCATCCTCATCACTGTAGATCGATCCTGGGAATAAGTGTCCCAACAAGCTGTTTGTCTCCACAACCTGGTCCATCAATGGAATCTCCAAGAGTGGTGATTCACTCTCCTCATACTGATAAGTATGTGTAAGGTAAACTATCTCCAAGCCATACCTCTCCTCCTGGGCCTACAAATCCATATGTTCCTTGTGTACGATCCCCACACAAGGCTCCTCTACCATATTAGGAATGCCACTAATATCCTCATGTGTAGTTGCTAGCATAGGTGACTGAGAAGATGAAAAATGTGGCTCACTCATCATAGGAAGCTCATCATTATCCATACATGACTTCCTGGAAGCCATGTCTACACCCACCGGTAGGTCGTCCAACATCCTAATCTCATCATGTCTAAGTGCCAACCCATATGAGTCCTCACAAGTGTCACCACTATGCTGAAAAGTTGAATCCTCAACATTACCTGATGGGGAAGATGAAGGATATGTGCTATCATCCTGTCCATACAAATGTACCTCAGATGCGCAAGAGTCACTAGCCTTATCAGACTACTCCAAATAGGCATCTATGGTTGCATTCACATGCATATCCTCATCCTCGCTTTCATATTGCACCTCAACAATGTGCACCTTCCCTTTACCCCTACATCTGTGATTTGGCTTCCAAGGCACTTTGCAACTGTATCAACGCTCCCTGCATCTAATGGGTGCAGGCTCCTTCTGTGCCCCCTTGTCAATCCACTTGCTGGTAATGATGTATCTAGATCCTTATCTAATTTTCCCCTTAGTCTGGTAGGAAAACTAGCTCTGATACCACTGTAATGTTCCTGACTTGGCTAGTCTAGGAAATTTTGTTAATGTGTATGTAGGATCTATTGTTTACAACATATAAATGATCATACAAATAATAAATGCGACAAAGGATTGCAAAGTTTGTATTATTATATCTCTGCGAATTACAATAGGCCGAATGCAGCTGAATAAAAGAACAACACTCGGCTACTTTAGAATACAAAAGGATCTTAGCTGGAATACAAATAAGAAACTAAAATATAATACCCAGAATATGTGAGTGTTTTGGAATCAATGGGTGCGCTGGGAATATGGCAGCTCTGATGGTAACTGCTGGAATTCTGTAAAGTTCGCCTTTGGAGATATGCTTCTCAGAATGGCCTGGAAACTGTCTCAAATGATTCACCATGCTCTAGTCCTCAGTATTGGTATCTTTCAGACCCCTCCACTGACGAGTCTAGACCTCAGATGTATACTCCTGGGGGAATTCTCCCCTCTTCTTCTGGAAAAATGTGTTGTACAACTGAGAGGGGGGGCGGTAAATCAGTTGTTACCATGCTTAAACAATTATGCTTCTTTTAAACTCTTTGCTGAGACACTAAATGTTGATCACAATAATGCAGGGGAATAAACAATGGCATATTCAGCATCAGTCACACATATGAGAAACACAGAGACAGATATTTCCTGAGGAAACCCATACAGGGTAAAAACCTCTTTTTCATTATATGACAAGTAATAGTTACATTCTTTAAATTATCATACATATGAGCACCAACTCATAATGAGGCTACAACCTCTATTTTGCAAGCTGCAACTTGCTGAGAGCACCAACTCTCTGTTTTCT
>ML777511.1:352960-370819 GCA_009831015.1 Picea engelmannii
GTAACTCTTCAGCTTCTCTGGCCGTTTTTCCACGCGTTCAGCATCACTGGGTGTTATGCTGAGATTCCTCAGCCTCTCTGGCAGTTGAGACTCTTCGTCTTCTCTGTAACAGTCGAACTCATCCTTTCTCTTTCAATTACTAGTTTTTTCTTCCAGAATGGCCAATAATGCACAGTATGTCTCATTTTCTTTTACACACACCTCACCAACGGTTCCACTTCACCTTTTCTCAGCCGAAACAAAAACACCTATCTTAGAAACTGAAACCCTAACTGATTTTTCATTATCAGTCCATTTCTCTTAACAGATTCATAACAGAAGCGTTAATGTGTGGGGAAGAACAGCAACCCTCCGATCACTACTTGATCCAACGGTTCAGATCAAATCGGGATTTCACTCATCGCGATTTCGGCATCTGCGATGTCAAAAATCACAAGTCTTCTAGACTCGCGATTCTCCGATTCCCGATGGATCCTTTCATACACTAGCCCTTCTGAGCTTAGCTCCCGGTCAACGTGACCTTCACTCCGTGACCACAACCTTATGTCTCTCTATCGGGATTTCGACGTTCTTCATGTTCACTTTTCTTTGCATTATGAAATCTCGATCCCCGAAAATCCGATGAGGAGAATCAACGGTCCAGATGCATTTTGGATTCAACGGTTATGATTGAATCGCGAAATCGCACATCGCGATTTCGGGTTTCTCGTTGTCAAGAGATTTTGACATTACAAAGTTCCGATTCCCGATCCGCGATACTCCATGCAGAGATTCAACGGTCCTGATCACTTCTAGCTCAACGGCTCAGATTACATCGCAAAATCGCATATCGCGATTTCAGAGTTTCTGTTGCAGTGTGTTCTTGACATATCAAAGTCCCGATCGTCGATGCCTCTGCTGACGTCACACATGGTTTGGCACGTGTTAGATCCTGCCACGTGTCACTCTGATTCGTGAATTGCATGGGCCTGAAGTGTTAGATCTGCCTGACACCTGTCATTCCCTGGTTGTGCCACGTGTCCCTGGGTGACGTGGTCTACCGTCATGAGTTGGATCAATGGTCTAGATCTCATGTTGATCTGATGGTGCAGATTCAGTCGGGATTTCGCATATAGCGAAATTGTAGTTTTCGTTGCATTGTGTTCTTTGCGTATTGAAATCCCGATCCCCGAAACTCCGATGAGGAGAATCAACGGTCCAGATGAATTTTGGATTCAACGGTTATGATTGAATCGCGAAATCGCACATTGCGATTTCGGGTTTCTCGTTGTCAAGAGATTTTGACATTGCAAAGTGCCGATTCCCAATCCCCGATACTCCATGCAGAGATTCAACGGTCCTGATCACTTCTAGCTCGACGGCTCAGATTACATCGCAAAATCGCATATCGCGATTTCAGAGTTTTCGATGTCAAGTGAATTGGACATTTCAAAGTCCCGATCCCCGAATCTCCGATGAAGCCTCCTGGCTGCCACGCGTCCATACGAATGGATGATCCAGATCCCGTCGGAATTTCACCTTGGCTTTTCTCGATGATAAACCTTGTGCAGCTCCTGTTCGATCTGACGGCTAGGATTCTCTCTCCAATATCCCGATGACTTGTCCGGGATTTCTCCTCTGCGCACTAGGTCTTAACCTCCGTGCACTTTCTACAGATCCTGTGGCTGACGGGTATCTGCTTCCAATCTGACGGCTTAGATCACTTCTTCTGCACTCCAGCTCCTGCACTTAACATCTGCGCAGCTTCTCCCGATCCAACAGCTGTCGGGATTTCCAAATGAGATCCGATGGCTCTCGGTCTCTTTCCTGAGCTTCCTGCGCATATAAGAATGCTATTCCTCCTGAGATTATTCTCCTCGAATCCTTAAAGGATTCCGACGTCTGCTTTCGATCATTCACCTCTCTGAACCTTCCATCTTCACTATTGTACTTAATCCATCATCACTACTGTACTTGCCATCAATGACAAGTCTATGCTGCCTATAAAACATGCCAACAATCCTTTGTACATTCTTCCTGCACCCATGCCATTTTCATTGCTGTACTTGCCATCAATGACAAGCATATGCTACCTGTTAAACATTTTCCAACAAAATGTGTCCTAGTGTTTCCACCATCGAAATCGGATGAGATATGTCTCAAAACGACTTCCTTCGTCTACTGGGAAATGGGTCGGAAGGGTTTCCCTGAATCTGGTCTGATGCTCGCTCCGGAACCCCAAATGTGCCTGCCAAAAGTGTCGCACGCCCAAGTCTAGAAAATGAATCGCAGTTGATTCCTCTGTCGGAATTTGATGAGGAACTAGGAAAAAGATGCGCCTTTCCCTCCTCTCAAATGGGTCAGAGGGAAATCTTGGAATTCGCCCTGGATGGGGTAATTCGACCCAAAACCCTCTCAGAAGTTGCACCCTCACTTTGGATGAATGCGCCCTTGCTTCTGAACACTATGTAACTGTTGTTTAAGAATGATGGAAGACCTAAATGATCTTCCCAGTGACTAGGGTGTGTCTCTCAACACCAAAATCAACCAACTGGTTTCTTCCTCCCGGAGTCCACTGAACGATCTCTCTTGAGATGTACCTTTCTCCTCAATGACAAGTCATAATCTGCATAATGATGAATTAGGTCACTGACTCTTCTCTTATAGCTTTCCAAAACCCTAATTCATTGTTGAAACCCTAATTCGTTGTTGACCTTTTTCCTCCAAGTGACTTTTAGTTTATTTTATTATTCCTTAATTAAATCACTTAATTAATTAATTAATCATTTTACCTCTAAAAAGTGATTTATCCATCCTTATGGCTTCTCCGACCACTGAAAGTCACTTCTCATCATCTTATCCTGTAGTGCTCTTCTTCCCAATTCTGATGAGATATTACACTAAGAGGTTTCTCCAAGTAATATGCCCATTATGACCTTCTTATTAAAATTAATTAAGATATGACCCATAATAACTAAAAATTACGGGAATCGTCGGAATGCAACAAAATGAAAAGCAAGTTGTGTAGAATGGATCATGATGATGAACGATGCAAGTCAGGCCCAATAAAACCCCTCAATATCTCCCAAAATCTCTGTCACCCCTATCTAGCTACTCTGGTAGGCATAACACTCTCTAAAGTTATAATATCCCAAAATGGGGACATTACATTATGTTAAATCCGGGGCTCCTGAGTTAGGGATTTCTTGGTTTATTTGAGCTTCTTATCGCCAGAGTAGGTCAGTGTCGGAGTTGACCACCTTCTTCATTTTAGTGCGATCTAATTACGGTTTCAATATTCATTCCACATCAACACTTAAGAGGATTTCCCTGCTTTTCCTCTGATTCGATGGTCGACGGGAGTTCATGACTTTGGGGATTTGGCCTTCGAGTAAACTTACATGTTTTAGAATCTTTTTTTCTGGAGTGGTCAACATCAGAGTTGACCACATTCTTTCCTTTAGTGTGATTTGACTATTCAACATTTCCATTCCAGATCGACGATTGGAATTATTTTGTGACTTTGGGATTTCGTGGATTCTTTGTTGTCTCTAGTAATTGTTGAATTCGCGAAGGGATAAAGTGTCAAAGTTATTTATATTCTACTTGATCCAATGATTCATAATGCTACTTCTTTATATCTGACAGTTGAGATTTAGTCCTTCCAAATCTTTGACTTTAACTCAATCTAACGATCCTGGGTTGTCCCGAACTAAGAATGAATGGTTCTTGTAACTCTATCCTTTACAAAAGGATTTATTTACTCACATAACTTTGTCTCTTGTGTTATTTAAAATGCACCACCTCTTCTGATCTCTGATTAACGTTTTTCCACGTAGGCTTTTGGTTTATATTGGATTATTTTGCACCCTGTTGACATCAATGACAATATCATACCATTGTGTTGAAGAAAATAGTTGTGGTATTACATAGTATCAATATTAGATTATGATGCAGGAGTGTTTCACTTAATTTTTTACTATAATAGCTCATTCTTATTTGTTGAAACTGTTGTTGAAACATGTGCTGAAAAAATGGTTGTCGCGTATAAGTGTTGTTACACATTGCAAAAAATATTGTAGTAATTGTGTATTGTTTTCTAAATAACTCCTCAGCATCCTTCATGCATGAGGATATCTACAACATTGCGAACCAGAAGCAGATTTCCATGATCATACTCCCTATCCATAAATAACAGCGTAGAGATGGTGTCCTAGAATCTGTGAGCCAGAGATTTGGGACTATGAGCTAGAGGTTGTTGAAGCACGCACCATGCTCGGTGGGAATCCTGGTTGACAGGGGCCAACTAGGAGGTTAGTCCCAGCTTGCGCCTTCCAATGTAGACCATCACATTGCGATGATATTCATTGGAGGCCCTGATGATCGAGAGGCTCTGATGTTTGGAAGAAGAATGGAGGAGAATCCAAGCATTAAGATGATAGTAATAAGGTTCCTTCCCCACACCGAATTCAAGCACAAAGCCATCAATCTCACTCTGCTTCCAACCAATGAGGATGAGACATGAGAGTACACGTTTTTGACTGCAGAAATGAATAGAGAGTAGGAGAAGGAGATGGACAAGGAAGCCTTGCAAGTGATAAATAATGAGCTATCGAATCCAAGGAATTCCCTTGGCATGAATGGTGTTGGTGATAATGTGGGAAAGTAGATCATGTATGGAGAGTGAGAGAAAAGTAACACAGTGGAGTCAGTTATGGAAATCGAGAAGAGCGAAAAATATCACATGTTTTTTTCGGGAAGGGGTCATTTCGCAGCCCCCCTGATGGAAGACTTGGTGAATCAGACTGAAGAGTGTCTGGAATTGGGTCCAATTGGGGATCTCCTCACCTCTTCCACCATTCGAATGACTGCATCAGTATTGGTGGTTCAACAACACAATGTCATTCATAAGTATGAGTCAGCCTTCTCCAAAAATGGGGAGGGGAGTCGACTTCCTTGAGTGTCTCATTGTCCCCATCAACTGACTTGAGAAATAGCCACTCCATGACAACTTTTTATTTCTGGTTGCATAATTATTACTAGCATGCTCCCGAAGTGGGAGAAGGGAACGCCTAATAAAATGAAAAATGTATATGTTGCAAAAAAAATTAGTTTTTTTTTTTTAACTATAGTGGGTTTCATTTTTATTACTCACCTTTTTTTATGACCTTTTAAAGTTCATGTACTATTACTATTCACCTTCGTTCTTTTTCCTTTTTAAAGTGCATATATTTCATGGATGTAGTCTTCCCTTTATAGTTACATAACTCCTCTTAATCTTAAAAAAAAGTCAAATCATAATTAAGGCCATGAAAATAGGTGAACGGATTTTTCCCGAAAACAATCTTGGTTGGCATAATTCAATGATGAAGCTATGCAATGTCTTGTGATTAAACAAGTGAAAGGGTTATTCCCAAAAACAATCTTGGTTGACATGGTTCAATGATGAAGCCTTGCGGTGTCTTATGATTTACAAGTTGTGCAAAGCCTCGTGTCAGTGGATATCAATGCTTGAAGTTATTGTTATGATTGTAAGTGGGTAGGTTTCTCTCTATCATATTGATTCCAAGAATTAGATAGTTACTTATCACTCTTTTCCTTGAACGTTTTGTTGAAATATGGTTTTATTTCATAATCACTATACCTATATTATTATTAATTTTTACCGGAGCAAGAAAAAATAATAATATATGATTTCAAGTATAAAACATATTGAAAAGCTAACACAAAGACCAAGTAAGCTTTTCTCTACTATGAAAACAAAAAACATCATATTAAAAGGAAAACAATTATTGATCTAGAAATCCAAGAAATGTATAACAAAATATTACAATCATGTTTTATTTTTTATCGCTCCATTTATCATACTTTGTCACATAAATTATAATTGATCATATACCAATACCGATTCATCATCTATGAATTTATTAAGTATAGAGAGGGATTAAAAAAATTGAGATTTACACATCTCCCTTATAATGGGCTTAAAATGCACATTGTTGTTCGCATGCCTTGAGGAATAACTACTTGATCTAAGAAGTAATTGACCCTTTTTAAAACCTTGGATTCATCCTATAACCTTCTAGAATCTTTCATCTTCTTAGTGATCCTTTTTTTTCGGTTTTTACATATTTTTAGCAAAGTCAACATTGGAATCAACTTGTATTTTACCCATTAAATTACACATAGATCTCATATTACACAATCCTATTATCGTTGTGCACTTCAAATGATTGTTAGAAGCAACATTGAACATTCCTATGAGAATAAACTCTTAGTTAAACTATAAAGTATGATTATTGTGATTTAGGTAAACTATAAAATATGATTATTGTGATTTACTCAAGTGGTTAAGAACAAACTAAATTGATTATAATTAAAGAGACTTTGGAAATACATAGCACATTATTAGTTTATTATTAATATAGATTCATTTTAACCTCATAGATTCAAAAGAAAAAAAGAAAAAAACATAACATCAAAAATAGTTTGCCATTAATTTATTATTAATATAGATTCATTTTAACCTCATCTCTAATAAACATACATATAGATGAATCAAAATAAATAAAAACATAATAATGTTTATGCTTAAAACATAACATCAAAAATAATTTGTCATTAATTTATTAATAATATAGATTCATTTTAACCTCATCTCTAATAAACATACATATAGATGGATCAAAATAAATAAAAATATAAATTCTGGAAAACATAATAATCTTTATGCTTAAAACATAACATCAAAAATAGTTAGTCATTAATTTATTATTAATATAGATTCATTTTAACCTCATCTTTAATAAACATACATCTCTAATAAACATACATATAGATGGATCAAAATAAATAAAAACATAATATTCCGGAAAACATAATAATCTTTATGCTTAAAATATCCAATAGGTCTATGTTTATTTCTTTTATTATTTTTTTTGTATTATTATAATTCTTTTTATTCAAATTTTGTAATTATTATGGTCCTTTTTACTAGTATTATTGGCCAATATTTAATTTATTTTTCATTTCTAAATTGATTTTTTCTCATTCAAATGGGTACAACTTGTACATGCTTGTCACCCAAGTGGACATAGAACAAATCCAATTTGTATATATACCATTTTCCAAAATATAGAGAGTTGTTTGAGAAGAATATCATTGATTTTTAATAAAAAACACTTTGTAAATATATTGTTAGCCAAAGTAAAGAGCATCGTTCGAAAAGAACATCAATTATTTTTAATTAAAAAACTATCAAGTTATTATCAAATATTTTTAACGAAAAAACTATCAAATTATTATGAGAAAGTACAATAATTTGTATATATATCATTAGGCAAATAAAAAAATGCCAATAGAGAAAAATATCAATGATTTTTAATTTAAAAAACTATCATATTATCGGAATGTCGTTACTAAATGATTATATACCAAAGGAGGGCTTGTCATTCTCAGACGAGAATGAAATCTCAAGGCACAAGAGAATATTAGCAGTAGAAGGAGCATATTTTTGTTAAATTTCAAAATTTCGGGAGAGAAAATGATAGGAAAACACAATTAAGAAATAATACTTAAAATTGCTTAATAATAAGCTCCTATTTTAAGTAGACGAACAAAAAATGCAATGAGTTGTTGTAGAGGAAGATAACGGAAATTTGAGAAAAAATTATTATAAAAAAGTCATGAGAGACAAAACTGTGCGAAATTTACCTAAATTAACTTAAAAATTCACCAGAAAGAAATCCAAAATCCAAAAAATAAAAAATTGATAAAAACATTGATCGGAATGAAATCCAAAATAAAAGAGAATCAAAATGAGTCTGTGTTGCAAGTGGGTTCGTCACCGATCTGTACAAGGTTTCGAGCATATCCTCTCTTTAAAATGCCTTCCTTTGACTACTAATATAAACATGAGATGTACACATGCATTTTATAGCCCCTCAAGAAGTGGAATGTCAATGCAGCTGCCACATTGGTAGCCTGATATCATAAAAAAAACACCCATTATACTAATATCAACCCTGAGGACATACGAAAGATATATAAAAAGTTCATAAAGTCTCTCACCAGTGACAACACATATCAACCCGTGGCCCCAAAATAACCATTAACATCAGGAACAAATGGAATTAGCCAAGCATTGGAGGACATACAAAAAATATATAAAAAGTTTATAAAGCCTCCCACCAGCGACAACACATACCATCCCATGTCTAAAAAATGACCAATAACATTGACAACAACCAGAAGTAGCCAAGCATTGGGTAGTAAATCATTATGGTCTTTTGGGGGGCCAAAGGGTACTTTTACCTGCTTGTGAGATGCATTCTACCATCTTTTTGTGATGCTTACACATGCTTTTTCCAAGTACAAGATAAGGGGAACAAAATAATTTTGCAGAAAATAATTGCAATAAATGATTTCATTGAATAAGGGACATAATAACATAAATCCCATTGAATGACCTTGTTACAAACACTGTAAAATCATCTGATGAAATAATATGGTCTGAACATGTGATAGAGAGCAGAAATCATAGAAAAAATTCAAAATAACAAACACCAAAAGGATACAAAATAGAAAGAAAATGAACTATGTTACCTTTTCTGTCAAGTATGCTTCTAGACATGCCATGAAATGTAGAACATGAACTATGTTACTTTTTATGTCAAGTATGCTTCTAGACTTGCCATGAAATGTAGAAAATGAACTATGTTACCTTTTTTGTCAAGTATGCTTCTAAACTTGCCATGAAACGTTTAGTTGACTTGTACCATTCACCCCTTGTCAATGAATTATAACATTTTGTTATTTACCATAAGTTGGAGTTGAAATTAAAATTAACCAATTTTCCAAAAAAATCCAAAATGCATTCTCCCAAATATAATAAAATTAGTCGTTTTTAATAAATATCCACCTAGTTTCATCCAAAGTAAACAACTAAAAGCTTTTCAGCAAAGATCAACACAATTTAAAAAAATTAAAAATAAAAATAAGTGATAAGAAAAAAAAAATGAGCTTTTATTTTTCAGGAAATGAAAAACTAAAGGCTTTCTATCAAAAATCAAAACAATTTAAAGAAAATTAAAATAAGTGATAAGAAAATACAAAATGAGCACAAGATATTTTTGCATGATAATAAATTATATTTTGCATGAAATGAGAAATTAAATATGTTGATATACAAATTTAAACTAATAATATCACATATGGTAAATATGCAAACAAATTCTCAATACTAAATATTTTAACATTAAAAAAAACAATCCATGCGTATATGGTACAAATTCATCCTATTAAATTTAAGCAAATTAATAGGATATATATAAATTTTAAGAAAGTAAAAGGATATATATAATATGATATAACACTTGTCATGCAAAATTCCCTACAGAGGTTGCACCAAGAACAAAAAAGAAAGAAAAGAAACCCAAAAAGACAAACATAGTTGAACAAAATGAAGAGTAATTAGCAACATACTAGAAGAATGCCAATGAATGTTGATTTTAAAGATTTGCATATATACAATTTAAGAAAATATTAGGATATATATTAATTTTAAGAAAGTAAAAGGATATATATAATATGATATAACACTTGTCATGCAAAATTCCCTACAGAGGTTGTACCAAGAACAAAAAAGAAAGAAAAGAAACCCAGAAAGACAAACATAGTTGAACAAAATGAAGAGTAATTAGCAACATACCAGAAGAATGCCAGTGAATGTTAGAAAGGAATAGGTATGCAAAACCATGAGAAATACGTTCATATTAATTTCCTTTTCAATCGATAAGCTAAAGATAAATAACAATATTTGAAAACATTCCAAGAGAAAGCATGTTATCCCTATCAAGGAAACAATGGAAGGCTAAAAAGAAGAGGAGGACTTTCGATGGTGGATCTAGCATATGGAAACCATTAATTAGGCCCTCCTGAAACCACTTCACAGAACTGCTCTGTATGTATATGTATCAAGCAAATGGGTGCTTGCGCCCTACCTGACTGTCCCAGGAAAGCCCTCTCTTTTGTCCCACAATTCCTCTTAATTGATCATGCTAAATTCCTCTTAGTTGATCATGCTAAAACCTATTGTAGCATATGGGTGAAGGCACCAACAAAGAATTGAGGTGGTGTAGAAGAAAATGACACCTGGCATAATAAAAGGAACACATGGTAGGTTGTAAATGGGTACTGGCAGACGACAAAGAGTCGAATGGAACTGCCCCTTAAAAAATGCCTTTGGCGTAACAAGCACCCTCCCTCTCTCTAGGAGGGTGGTAGATCTTGGCTAACTAAGAGGGTGTTTTCGGGATTTGAGTCTTACCTGAGAGTCTAAAAGAGTCTACCTATATATTTTTACAGTCAGGGCTCGAGACTTGTAAACAAAGGTTCAGGTTGGGATGGCCCGTTTGGAAGGACTTCATTAAGGAAAGGGTTTTTTAATCAAAACCTTTTCACCACTGTACTTGTTAGTGGAATTCTAAGAAAGATAAATGTATTGAAGAGAACAACTTGATGTTGGTTAACAAATGGGTAGCTCTTGAATGGAAATGATGACTAGCTAGCTCCATGTGTTAATTAATTTCCAAGTGGGACTCTATGGAATACACTCAGTTACAATTTATTCAAGTTAATTATTTTCCAAGTGGGTTTAATAATATAGGGAATACACTCAATTATAATTTAATATCACACATTAAGCGATTGGAATTTGCTCCTCACCCTTATAAAATTAAAAAGCATGTGTATCTTATCATTTCATCAAAATAAACATTTTATTTTCCAAACAAGGTTATTCATCAACCAACCATGACTACAATAATTCACAATAAGAGAATGATTATATAAAAGAATCATGAATTAAATATTTATCATTGATCTTGCATGTGCAATATTATAGTTCCTTCATCTATACCTAAGTGGTAGACTTCAACATTCAAGACTATTGCATCCCTAACCCTAAATTGCTTCATTGTGTTGTCTCAACTAGGTATCCAAGGCTTTAATCTCAGCCTTGAGTTGGTGTTCTTGTCATTTTAAATTTGCGTTGTGCACATTAAAATATCGTTTGTTGTTTATTGAAAGTAGTCAAAGTGGTTTGAGAGATTTTAAAAGGTAAATAAGAAAGTGAAGTAATGAGTGTATTATAATTCAAAGTAAATACAAAATAAATTATTTGAATAATAAATTTAATGGAGAAATTAGGAGTGGGTTAACCCTAAAACAAGGAAAGTGGGGCCAAGTGACCTAGAAGATGTTTTTAAGGAAGTTACTTGGAGAGTATAAATAAGAGGCAAGGCTCTCTCATTTTAATTACACTTGAGAATATTGAATATCTGTAGGTGTATGAGGTAACCAAGGATATATAAACCGAAATTCTAAGGGAAGGTGAAGAAAAGAAGGCCAAAATGCAAGGAAGGATAAATTCTTTTGATGGTGCTTTCTAAGGTATGTTATTTACAGGTCATCTCACCATTTTTGCTATAAGATTGTTTCTATAATGATTCAGACCGTGAAATTTCTATTTCATTGAGAAAACATATCCAATTATCTTTGGTAAAAAATTCATCTTGTGGGTCATTGTAGTTTTGGAGTTACACTCCGTGGAAAACAGGGTTTGTGGCTAGTCCTGAAACTAGTCAAAAACAGGTGTTTCAGGTAAAAATGTCATAAATTCTTCATAACAGATCAAAATTCTGTGAAACAAAATGTTTTGATTATATTATAGTCTATAGTATTTTGTGTCATAGTTTCAGATCCATTCAACAAAAATTCTATGCGAGGCACTCTCTACAAGGTCGCTCTCTAGAATAAGCCAAAATTCAGCAAGGTATGCCATTTTTGGTATAACTCCTTTTCTGAGAGGTTCCAAGTAGTGAAACCTGGAGGAATTTCATAAAACATAATGAAGAACATTATGTATCAGTTTCATATCTTTATACATTGCAGGTACAATTTTATGATTACTTCAAGTTAGGGTTGTTGACTAATCCAAAACTAGGCATGTGAGACTAAAGAAAAGTTTGATGAAAATGCTAGTCTCTTGTTGTTGAAGTTAAGGAAGGTTTGCAAAAATGTGATCATATACACCAGGTCTATTACAAATCTACAAATCAGATTTGGATGATGAAATTGATGAGGGATTTTGGTTGAGGTACATGTTGAGTACATAGTTGAGACAAGTAGTTGATGAGTTGGAACATACATGAGGTATATAGTTGATGATGTTGGTACATATTGATGAGTCATAGTTGATGAGTAGTTGACACAAGATTTGTACATACTTGGTACATGGTTGGATGCACTTGTTTATGGTACAGGTTGATTACATGTTATTTGGTATAGGTTGGTGCATGGTTGATGCACTTGTTTATGGTACAGATTGATTACAGGTTGAGGTACAGGTTGATGCATGGTTCAAATTTATTGGTGCAGGTTTACAGTGGTATATATCACAGTGACATGTTGATAGTGGTTCCATCATTCTACTTCTACTTCAGGGTGGTAGGACTGGGCAAGGACAGGTGGTTGTAGCCACCTTCTGGTTGTAGCCAGAGAACATAGGGGGTTGTAGCCTCCTTCTAGTTGTAGCCAGAGAATTGCGGAGTTGGAGCTTCCCTCCGGTTGTAGCTTGAGAAAATAGGGGGTCGGAGCCTCCTTCCAGTTGCAGATGGAAAACAAAGGAAGTCGGTGCTTCCAATGAATGTAATTCTTCAAGACATATAAGAAAAAACATTCCATGGTTTTCTCCCAATTTGGGTTTCCACGTAAAACACTGGTGTATTATGTATGTGTATGTTTGTTCATTTGTTCATTTCTTATTTACTCTGCAATTATTGGATGATAATGCTTCATTGATATAACACTTGGATTATATGGTTAAAAAGGATTAAATTGCTCTATTACTGATTCACCCCCCCTCTCAGTAATCCAACAATTGGTATCAGAGCAGGCTCCTTCAGAAATCAGTTTAACCACTGAAAGGTAGATCATGGAGAGTACCAACTCATATAAAAATGGAATACCATAGTTTGATGGACATAAGTATGCTTTTTGGAGCATAAGGATGAGGACATATATACAGGCACAGGGACTTCAAGTTTGGCAATCAATTGTAGATGGATACACAACACCAACAGTTCCACCAACAAATGAAAAAGAAATAAAACTTGGTGAGAATAATTCCAAATCCACAAATGAACTTTTGAATGGTCTCAGTGATACAGTATTCGCCAAAGTTGCACACTGTAAATCAGCTAAAGATATTTGGGACAAGTTTCGAAATATTTATGAAGGAGATACAAAAGTCAAAGAAACAAAGATTCATACTTACAGAGGTCAGTTCGAACAACTAAAAATGAAGGAAGATGAAGATATTGCAACCTACTTCTTACGAGTCGATGAAACAGTGAATGAAATCATAGGATTGGGAGAAAAGATTGAAGAATCTGTATTTGTTCTAAAGATACTAAGATCTCTTCCTATGAGATTCAACCCTAAGATATCAGCACTAGAAGAAATATCGGATCTGGACTCAATAAGCATGGACGAAATGCATGGAATCTTCACATCATATGAAATGAGAACTGAGCAGGGAAATCCAGATGTAAAATAAGTAGCCTTCAAGGCATCCAAATTATCAAAGCAAAAGAAAAAGGAACAAGAAGAATATAGCAACAGAAGTGATGCCTTGGAAGATGATAAAGAAGTGGCCAACTTCGTCAAAAGACTGAACAAGGGAACCACCGATAGGTATAGAGGTAAGATCCCTTTAATTTGTTTTAATTGTCATGGTGTTGGTCATTTTTCTAACAAATGTCCTCATAAGAAAAGAGGAATGATGAAGGTTATTCAAAAGGAAAACACACATATAAAGGAAAAATAACTACAAAGAAAGTTTTCAAGAAAAGATTATACACAAAAGAATACATCTCATCATCAGATGAAGATGAAGTCAGTGACAATGAGACAACAAGAGTTCTATTCATGGCAGTAAAAGAGTCTGACAAAGAAGACTTCGAAGAAGAATATGAAGAAGCCAAAGAAGAATGTGAAGAAGTTGAAGAAGAAATTGAAGAGGTAGAAGTTGACTATCGAGAATAATTAATGTGTGCCATAGAAGTTATCAGAGGAGAAAAGAAGAAAAACAAGAAACTATAAGCAGAACTAGAAAAGAAAAAGGACACTCAAGAACTAGAACAAATGATCACAAAATTGAAGGTTCAAATAGAAGAAGAAAAAATATTGAATAAGAACTCAAAGAACAACTAGAAGAAAATGACAAGATCATTAGAAACTTGGAAGCAGAGGTTGTCACACTAAGAAAGGATATTCAAAAGAAAAATATGCAGAATACCTCAAAAGTTCTGGATGACATTATCAAGAGTAAAAAATTGCATCTTGACAAGTCTGGACTTGGATACAATCAGATAGAAAAGGGATCAAGCTCCAAAACAACAGAGCAAGAAACAAATCCAAAGAGCTATGTAGAAACAATCAAAGAGGATAGGAATATATACAAGGAACATTACAGGGACACTCCTCCACCAAGAAGATTCAAATTTCAAAATCAACAACAGACAGTTAGGCCTCAAGAAGAAGAAGGATTCATAAGAGCACCTCCTTTCAGAAGATCTTCAACTCCCAGGTATTAAACTATATTTTTTTGTTTATGTTATGCATGTAATAATTTTGGACATAAAGATGTAAATTGCAAAACTAACAACAGGAACAATAACAACTTTGAGAATTATACACAAAGGGATTATTCAAGGAGACCTAGTGACACACAAAGAAGAAGTTACAACAGGTTTGAATATTTGAGAACTGAAGTGGAATGTTACAAATGTAACAATTTTGGACACATGGCCAAGGATTTCAAAATGACATTCCCTCCTAAAGAACCTCAACAGAATAACAACAGTCACAGATAAGAACCTCAGAAAATGACATGGATAAGAAAGAAAGATCAATATAACAATGAAGAATGCACAATATCTCTACAAGCTAAGAAGAAGAAACACAGTTGGTATGTTGACAGTGGATGTTCAAAACACATGACAGGTGATAAAGATAAATTTCTTACATTACAAAAAGAAAAAAATGGATCAGTCTCCTTCGGAAATGATAATTCATCCAGAATTATTGGAGAACGCATAGTCTGAATTGGGAACAAGAATGAAAAGGAAAAAAATGTTCTACTTGTAGAAGATATGAAACATAATCTTCTAAGTGTGAGTCAAATGTGTGACCAAGGTCATAAACTTACTTTCGATTCAGAAAAGTGTGAGATAAGAAAAGAAGGTTCACGGAAATTGGTCGGTACAACTTCAAGAACTTCAAACAACATATATGTGTTAAGTGAAATTGGAAATGAAAAGTGTTGTCTAGGAAAGGAAGATTAAAGTTGGCTATGGCATAGAAGAATGGGTCACATGCATTTTGATAACCTTGTCAACGTTAGCAAAAGAGAAGCAGTCAGAGAAATGCCCCAGATCACGAAACCAACCAACACTTTATGCAAGCATTGTCAACAAGGAAAGAAAACAAAGACCAGGTTCAAATCAAAGGAATATTCAACAACAATACCATTGGAAATTGTGCACACTGATCTAGTTGGACCAACTACAACAAAGGGATTAAAAGGTGAAAAATACTTTATGTTATTAGTTGATGATTATACAAGAATGACTGCAGTTTTCTTTCTCAAGAACAAGTCAGAGGCTTTTCAAAACTTCAAGATCTACAAGGAAATGGTTGAAAATAAGATGGATTCAATAATCAAATGTTTGAGATCTGATAATGGAGGAGAGTTCACTTCAAAGGAATTTATGGACTATTGTAACAGTCATGGAATAAAAAGGCAATTCTTTGTTGCTAGGACACCTCAACAGAATGGAGTTGTTGAAAGAAAGAACATGACAGTACAAGAAATGGCTCAAACAATGATAATGGATTCCAAATTGACAAATATATTTTGGACATAGGCAGTGCATACAACAGTTCACATTCAAAATAGAGTAATTCTCAGAAACAACACTGATAAAACTCGCTACGAGCTATGGAAAGGAAGACCAACAAATGTGAATCACTTCAGAGTTTTTGGAAGCAAATGCTACATCAAAAGAGAAGATGGCAGAATGGGAAAGTTTGACTCTCGTGTGGACAAATGAATACTTGTTGGTTACTCAAGTACACGGAAATCATATAAGTGTTACAATCTAAGATTGAACAAAGTTGTGGAAAGCATCAACTTAACAGTTGATGAAACAGGAAGACCAGAATCAAAGGAAGAAGAAAACAAATCAATGGAACAACTTTTCGAAGAAGAAGATGAAAAAGAAGTAGAAGAGGAAGATGAATATGAAGAGACTCTGACAGAAGCAGAAGAGAAAGTTCATAAAGTATCTCCAAAGACACCTAGAAAATGAGTACAGAAGAATCATCCTTCAGATCAGATTATTGGAAACAAAGATGTAGGAGTTGAGACTAGAAGAAAAATCCGTTCACCAGAGAAAACACACCTAGCATTGTTATCTACAATTGAACCAAACTGTTTTGAAGAAGACAACAATGATAAATTTTGGAATAAGGCCATGGATGAAGAATTGGATCAAATAGAGAAAAATGACACTTGGGAATTGGTTCCAAGACCAAAGAATAAGAATGTGATCGACAAAAAATGGGTTTTTAGGAATAAATTGAATGAAGATGGACATGTTACAAGGAACAAAGCTAGATTGGTATGTAAAGGATATGAACAGATTGAAGGAATCAACTTTGAAGAGACATTTGCCCCTGTTGCCAGAATGGAAGGAATTCGTTTACTTTTAGCTTATGCATGCTCCAAAAATGTTAAAGTATATTAGATGGACGTAAAATCAGTTTTTCTGAATGGGGAACTTGAAGAAAAAGTCTACATTGAACAACCAGAAGGATTTTAGTTGTCAGATAACACAAAATATGTATGTAAATTAAAGAAGGCCTTGTATGGTCTAAAACATGATCCTAGAGCATGGTACTCCAGACTGGATAAGTATCTGCAGCAGGAAGGGTTTAGAAAAGCAAGTGCAGAAAGCAACCTCTACATCAAGGTAAGTCAAGGTAATATTTTATTAATTGAAGTTTATGTTGATGATATTATTTTTGGTAGTGATGATGACAAGTTAAGCCAGAAATTTGCAAAATACATGCAGAATGAATTTGAAATGTCGTACTTGGAGAACTATCCTTCTTTTTGGGACTTCATATATGTCAAAGCAACCAAGGAATTTTTATTTCTCAAACCAATTATATCAGAGAAATGCTAAAGAGGTTCGGAATGGAAGATTGCAAACTAGTTATCACTCCCATGGAAACCAGTTGTAAGTTGAGAAGAGATGATGATTCGAAGTCTATAGATCAGAGGCAATACAAGTCAATGATTGGGAGCCTACTATATGTGACATCATCCAGACCATATGTAATGGAAGCAGTTGGACAGGTGGAACGATTTCAAGCAGCACCAAATGAATCACATGTATTAGGAGTAAAGAGGATTTTCAAATATCTCAAAGTAACAAAAGAAATTGGATTATGGTATCCAAAATGGAAAGATCTATCACTTATTGCCTACACAAATGCAGATTGGGCAGGTTGTATTGATGACCGATGAAGCACCATTGGAGAAACATTCTACTTAGGTGAGTGTTTGGTATCATGGCTAAGCAAGAAACAATCATCAGTATCTCTATCTACATCCGAGGCATATTATATTGCAACAACAACATGTTGTACACAACTTCTTTGGATGAAACAAAATTTGATAGATATACAGGTTGAGTATGATGAGCCCATTCCAATATATTGTGATAATACAAGTGCCATCAGTATCTCAAA
>ML777511.1:372539-392090 GCA_009831015.1 Picea engelmannii
CCCCCCACCGTTAAAGGTAGAATGGATGGGGGGGTTTGAGAAATTGTGAGGACCATTGATCTGGACGATGATGATCAGTGCGAGAGTTAGGTTCCCTACAAGAAAACATGTTTTCTCCACATATGAAATCCCATTCGCAAGAGAACCATTGATCTAGATCGAAGTCCAAATCCTCACTGTCACAATCGTCAACCTGTTATTTGCTTGTATTTCGAGTCTGACATGGCATGCTATGGTTTGTTGTTAGCTTCTGCAGAATCTTACTGAGATATTGAAGGATTTGTCGAACCTGGATATCTCCTGCACATACAATAACTCGGTGGACCTTTTTCATGGTCCATTAGTGGCAAAAATAATGACATGTATTTGAACTCGAACTAGAACTTGGACTCATCTCAAGAAAGAAAAAAAACGGTGCAAATAAGAAATGACAAACAGAGGTCATGAAGCATAAAAATGGGGAATAGGCTAATCAAGAAACAATAAAGCTCAACATTGATGGATGGAGAGGGTAAAGGATGATTAAAGGGTAGGTGTGCATACCTAGGTGACAACACTTAGTAAAGGATATGAATCCCTCCTTTCTCCTCCCTTCCACCCTCACTGCATAAGTATATTCATCTTTACTTCTTGGACTCTGCTTCTTCTTTTGATCTTCTTATCTAGACTGTCGAGACACATTATTCTCACCATTATTTCTTGTTTATATAGTCTTCCAACTGGTGTGATATTTGAATAATTATGTCCCTTTATTTGAACTTTGAACCATTGCACCTCTTCATTTAAATGATAATATAAAAATTTAAATATTATCATTTTTTATTTTTATTCTTTTTTCATAATGCTCATGATTTAACTCTTCTTTAATCACGACTGTGTATCGGTTCATTAATCTACATATCTCAAATTGTTTTGAATTCGAGTCTTAATCAATAGGTGCTTCCTTCAACAAAAATCTGTGTGACTGTGGGCTTGAAACCACGAGCTTATCCATTCCAAGAATTGCTTTATTAGCACTTTCTTCTTTCCCCCTATTCTTCTATGTGGGACCGTATTCAAACATTCGAGGGATTATTTACTTCTATCCCCTTCAGTTTATTTACCTTATCACGTGACCAGTGCTGGAAAGAGGTTCTCGATACTTCATCCTTCATGAATTTCGACCTTTGTAGTAATTCAATCCTCCCAGATTACATTTCGTCGAAGTGCATATACTGTATTCACTAGTAGATCAGATGATCAATATTTAATATTCCATTAGATGGATGATCCTAACTTATCTAGAGGCTTCAAACAAATTGACGGTTAGGACTTAATTAGGAGTTTATATGAATGGTTCTTATTCACTCTGGGACTTCGACTATACATGGCTCCATGAATTTGGAGTAGGGAAATCCCTCCAGAGGTTTACCTACTAAATAAGTCATAGAATGGTGGTGAGCACTTGTTTTCGGTTAACACCTCCGCTTACGCTATCCTTCCACTATGCTTGATCATCGGGCAAGAAATATTCTGTAGGATCTTAGATCAATGACCAGACATTAATTTGTGACATCGACCTTCGACGCTTCAGATATTTTTAGCTGGTAGAAGAAGCCGAATATCCCCGGAGGATTTAGTCCGAGAGTGATGTGGCTTGCTAACGTCATTTTTGACGTGGCACTGGTTAAGTTGATGCCACATGTCACCTTGATTCGTGACTTTCATATACCTAATGTGCCAACTATAAATTGACACTTGTCACTAGTCGATTGGGCCACATGTAATATTTGTCTTTTTCCACATGTCTCCCTCCTGGATCATGGATTTACACTTGTCTCTTCAATACTTCATGGCTTCAGGAGTTGGCACTTTTATACCATCCTTATATAATTGTTGAAGTATTGAATATATATATCACTGTATCTGTTTTCTTTCTTGATCGATGGCTTATGTGTAATGTTCCTGACTTGGCTAGTCTAGGAAATGTTGTTAATGTGTATGTAGGATCTATTGTTTACATCATATAAATGATCATACAAATAATAAATGGGACAAAGGACTGTAAAGTTTGTTTTATGATATCTCTGTGGATTAAAATAGGTCGAATGCAGCTGAATAAAAGAAAAACACTCGGCTACATCATAATACAAAATGATCTTAGATGGAATACAAATAAGAAACTAAAAGATAATACCCGGGATATGTGAGTGTTGTGGAATCAATGGGTGCGCTGGGAATATGGCAGCTCTGATGGTAGCTGCTGGAAGTCTGGAAAGTTTTCCTTGGGAGATATACTTCTCGGAATGGCCTGGAAACTGTCTCAAATGATGTGCCATGCTCTAGTCCTCAGTACTGGTATCTTTCAGACCCCTTCGCTGATGAGTCTGGACCTCAGATGTATACCCCTGGGGGAATGCTCCCCTCTTCTTCTGGAAAAATGTGTCCTAGTGATTCCACTGTCGAAATTGGATGAGATGTGTCTCAAAACGACTACCTTGGTCTACTGGGAAATGGGTCGGAAGGGTTTCCTTGAATCTGGTCTGATGCTCGCTCTGGAACCCCAAATGTCCATGCCAAAAGTGTCGCACGACCAATTCTGGAAAATGTGTCCTAGTTGATTCCTCTATCGAAATTTGATGAGGAACTAGGAAAAATATGCACCTTTCCCTCCTCTCAAATGGGTTGGAGGGAAATCTTGGAATTCTCCCTGGATGGGGTAATTCGACCCAAAACCCTCTCAGAAGTTGCACCCTCACTTTGGATGAAAGTGCCCTTGCTTCTGAACACTATGTAACTATTGTTGAAGAATAATGTAAGACCTAAATGATATTCCCGGTGACTAGGGTGTGTCTCTCAATAGCGAAATCAGCCAACTGGTTTCTTCCTCCTAGAATCCACTGAACTATCTCTCTTGAGATGTGCCTTTCTCCTCAATGACAAGTCATAATCTGCATAATGATGAATTAGGTCACTGACTCTTCTCTTATAGCTTTCCAAAACCCTAATTCACTGTTGAAACCCTAATTTGTTGTTGACCTTTTCCGTCCAAGTGACTTTTACTTTATTTTATTATTCCTTAATTAAATCACTTAATTAATTAATTAATTAATTAATCATTTTACCTCCAAAAAGTGATTTATCCATCCTTATGGCTTCTCCGACCACTGAAAGTCACTTCTCATCATCTTATCCTGTAGTGATCTTTTTCCCAATTCTGATGAGCTATTACACTAAGAGGTTTCTCCTAGTAATATGCCCATTATGACCTTCTTAGTGAAATTAATTAAGATATGACCCATAATAACTCAAAATTACGGGAATCGTCGAAATGCAACGAAACCAAAAACAAGTTGTGCAGAATGGATCATGATGATGAACAATGCAAGTCAGGCCCAATAAAACCCCTCAATATCTCCCGAAATCTCTGTCACCCCTATCTAGCTACTCTGGTAGGCATAATACTCTGTAAAGTTATAATGTCCCAAAATGGGGACATTACATTATGTTAACTTCGGGGCTCCTGAGTTCGGGATTTCTTGGTTTATTTGAACTTCTTATCGCCAGAGTAGGTCAGTGTCGGAGTTGACCACCTTCTTCATTTTAGTGTGATCTAACATTTTCAATATTTGTTCCAAATCAACACTTGACAGGATTTCCCTGCTTTTCCTCTGATCCGATGGTCGATGGGAGTTCACGACTTTGGGGCTTTGGCCTTCAAGTAAACTTACATGTTTTAGAATCCTTTTTTCTGAAGTGGCCAACATCATATTTGACCACATTCTTTACTTTAGTGTGATCTGACTATTCAACATTTCCATTCCAGATCGACGGTTGGAATTATTTTGTGACTTCGGGATTTCGTGGATTCTTTCTTGTCTCTAGTAATTGTTGAATTGGCGAAGTGTTGAAGTGTAAAAGTTATTTATCTTCTACTTGATCCAATGATTCATAATGATACTACTTTATATCTGATAGTTGAGATTTAGTCCTTCCAAATCTTTGACTTTACCTCGATCTAACGATCCTGGATTGTCTCGAACTAAGAATGATCGGTTCTTGTAACTGGATCCTTTACAAAAGGATTTATTTACTCACATAACTTTGTCTCTTGTGTTATTTCAAACACACCATCTCTTCTGATCTTTGATTAACGTTTTTCCATGTAGGCTTTGGGTTTATACTGGATTATTTTGCACCCTGTTGACATCAATGACAATATCATACCATTGTGTCGAACAAAATAGTTGTGTTATAACATAGTATCAATATTAGATTATGATGCAGGAGTGTTTCAATTAATTTTTTACTATAATAGCTCTTTCTTATTTGTTGAAACAGTTGTTGAAACATGTGCTGAAAAAATGGTTGTCGCGTATTGGTGTTGTTACACAGTGCAAAAAATATTGTAGTAATTGTGTATTGTTTTCTAAAGAACTCCTCAACATCCTTCATACACGAGGATATCTACAACATTGCGAACTAGAAGCAGATTGCCATGATCATACTCCCTTTCCATAAATACCAGCGCATCGATGGTGTCCTAGAATATGTGAGCCAGAGATTTGGGACTATGAACTAGAGGTTGTTGAAGCACGCACCATGCTCGGTGGGAATCCTGGTTGACAGGGGCCAACTAGGAGGTTATTCCTATCTTGCGCCTTCCAACGTAGACCATCACATTGCGATGATATTCATTGGAGGCCCTGATGATCGAGAGGCTTTGATGTTTGGAAGAATAATGGTGGAGAATCCGGGCATTAAGATGATAGTAATAAGGTTCCTTCCCCGCACCAAATTCGAGCACAAAGCCATCAATCTCACTCTACTTCCAACCAACGAGGATGAGACATGAGTGTACAAGTTTTTGACTATAGAAATGAATAGAGAGTAGGAGAAGGAAATGGACGAGGAAGCCTTGCAAGTGATAAATAATGAGCTATCGAATCCAAGGAATTCCATTGGTGGGAATGGTGTTGGTGACAATGTGGGTAAGTCGATCATGTATGGAGAGTGAGAGAAAATAAACACAGTGGAGTCAGTTATGGAAATCACGAAGAGAAAAAAAATTCACATGTTTTTGGCAGGAAGGGGTCATTTCCCAGCCCCCCTGATGGAAGACTTGGTGAATCAGACTGAAGAGTGTCTGCAATTGGGTCCAATTGGGGATCTCCTAACCTCTTCCACCATTCGAATGACTACATCAGTATTGGTGATTCAACAACACGATGTCATTCATAAGTATGAGTCGGCCTTCTCCAAAAATGGGGAGGGGAGTCGACTTCCTTGAGTGTCTCATTGTCCCCATCTACTGACCTGAGAAATAGCCACTCCACGACAACTTTTTATTTCTGGTTGCATAATTATTACTAGCATGGTCCCGAAGTGGGAGAAGGGAACGCCCAATAAAATGAAAAATTTATCTGTTGCAAAAAAAATTAGTTTTTTTTAACTACAGTGGGTTGTATTTGTATTACCCACCTTTTTTTATGACCTTTTAAAGTTCATGTACTATTACTATTCACCTTCTTTCTTTGTCCTTTTTAAAGTGCATATATTTCATGGATGTAGTCGTCCCTTTATAGTTACATAACTCCTCTTAATCTTAAAAAAAACTCAAATCATAATTAAGGCCATGAAAATAGGTGAACGAATTTTTCCTGAAAAAAATCTTGGTTGGCATAGTTCAATGATGAAGCTCTACAATGTCTTGTGATTAAACAGGTGAAAGGGTTTTTCCCAAAAACAATCTTGGTTGAAATGGTTCAATGATGAAGCCTTGCGGTGTCTTGTTATTTACAAGTTGTGCAAAGCCTCGTGTCAGTGGATATCAATGCTTGAAGTTATTGTTATGATTGTAAGTGGGTAGGTTTCTCTCTATCATATTGATTCCAAGAATTAGATAATCACTTATCACTCTTTTCCTTGAAATTTTTGTTGAAATATGGTTTTATTTCATAATCACTATACCTATATTATTATTAATTTTTACGAGATCAAGAAAAAAAAAACAATATATGATTTCAAGTATAAAACATATTGAAAAGCTAACACAAAGACCAAGTAATCTTTTCTCTACTATGAAAACAAAAAACATCATATTAAAAGGAAAACAATTATTGATCTGGAAAACCAGGAAATGTATAACAAAAGATTACAATCATGTTTTATTTTTTATCGCTCCATTTATCATACTTTGTCACATAAATTATAATTGTTCATATACCAATACTGATTCATCAACTATGAATTTATTAAGTATAGAGAGGGATTAAAAAAATTGAGATTTACACATCTCCCTTATAATGGGCTTAAAATGCACATTGTTGTTCGCATGCCTTGAGGAATAACTACTTGATCTAAGAAGTAACTGACCTTTGTGCAATCTTTAATTTCCTAGTTTTGTATTGCAATCTCTTCTCGACCCTTTTTAAAACCTTGGATTCATCCTATAACCTTCTAGAATCTTTCATCTTTTTAGTGATTCCTTTTTTTAGGTTTTTAAATATTTTTAGCAAAGTCAACATTGGAATCAACTTGTATTTTACCCATTAAATTACACATAGATCTCATATTACACAATCCCATTATCATTGTGCACTTCAAATGATTGTTATAGGCAACATTGAACATTCATATGAGAATAAACTCCCAGTTAAACTATAAAGTATGATTATTGTGATTTAGTTAAACTGTAAAATATGATTATTGTGATTTACTCAAGTGGTCAAGAACAAACTAAATTGATTATAATTAAAGAGACTTTGGAAATACATAGCATATAATTAGTTTATTATTAATATAGATTCATTTTAACACCATCTCTAATAAACATATAGATGGATCAAAAGAAAAAAGAAAAAAACATAACATCAAAAATAGTTTGTCATTAATTTATTATTAATAAAGATTTATTTTAACCTCATCTCTAATAAACATACATATAGATGAATCAAAATAAATAAAAACATAATAATCTTTATGCTTAAAACATAACATCAAAAATGGTTTGTCATTAATTTATTATTAATATAAATTCATTTTAACCTCATCTCCAATAAACATACATATAGATGGATCAAAATAAATAAAAATATAATATTTTGGAAAACATAATAATATTTATGCTTAAAACATAACATCAAAAATAGTTAGTCATTAATTTATTATTAATATAGATTCATTTTAACCTCATCTTTAATAAACATACATCTCTAATAAACATACATATAAATGGATCAAAATAAATAAAAACATAATATTCCGGAAAACATAATAATCTTTATGCTTAAAATATCCAATAGGTCTATGTTTATTTATTTTATTATTGATTTTGTATTATTATAATTCTTTTTATTCAAATTTTGTAATTATTATGGTCTTTTTTACTTGTATTATTGGCCACTTTTTAATTTATTTTTCATTTCTAAATTGATTTTTTTCATTCAAGTGGGTACAACTTGTATATGCTTGTCACCCAAGTGGACATAGAACAAATTCAATTTGTATATATACCATTTTCCAAAATAACGAGAGTTGTTTGAGAAGAATATCAATGATTTTTAATTAAAAAACACTTTGTAAATATATTATTAGCCAAAGTAAAGAGCACCGTTCGAAAAGAACATCAATTATTTTTAATTAAAAAACTATCAAGTTATTATCAAATATTTTTAACGAAAAAACTATCAAATTATTACGAGAAAGTACAATAATTCGTATATATATCATTAGGCAAAGAAAAAAACGCCAATAGAGAAAAATATCAATGATTTTTAATTAAAAAACTATCATATTATCGGAATGTCATTACTAAATGATTATATACCAAAGGAGGGCTTGTCATTCTCAGACGAGAATGAAATCTGAAGGCACAAGAGAATATTAGCAGTAGAAGGAGCTTATTTTTGTTAAATTTCAAAATTTCGGCAGAGAAAATGATAGGAAAACACAATTAAGAAAATAATACTTAAAATTGCTTAATAATAAGCTCCTATTTTAAGTAGACGAACAAAAAATGCAATGAGTTGTTGTAGAGGAAGATAACAGAAAGGTGAGAAAAAATTATTATAAAAAAGTCACGAGAGACAAAACTGTGCGAAATTTGACTAAATTAACTTAAAAATTCACCAGAATGAAATCCAAAATACAAAAAATAAAAAATTGATAAAAAAATTGATCGGAATGAAATCCAAAATAAAAGAGAATCAAAATGAGTCTGTGTTGCAAGTGGGTTCGTCGCCGATCTGTACAAGGTTTCAAGCATATCCTCTCTTTAAAATGCCTTCCTTTGACTACTAATATAAACATGAGATGTACACATGCATTTTATAGCCCCTCAAGAAGTGGAATGTCAATGCAGCTGCCACATTGGTAGACTGATATCATAAAAAAAACACCCATTATACTAATATCAACCCTGAGGACATACCAAAGATATATAAAAAGTTTATAAAGTCTCTCACCAGTGACAACACATACCAACCCATGGCCCCAAAATAACCATTAACATCAGCAACAAATGGAATTAGCCAAGCATTGGAGGACATACAAAAGATATATAAAAAGTTTATAAAGTCTCCCACCAGAGACAACACATACCATCCCATGTCTAAAAAATGACCATTAACATTGAAAACAACTAGAAGTAGCCAAGCATTGGGTAGTAAATCATTATGGTCCTTGTTGGGGGGCAAAGGGTGCTTTTACCTGCTTGTGAGATGCATTCTACCATCTTTTTGTGATGCTTACACAGGCTTTTTCCAAGTACAAGATAAGGGGAACAAAATAATTTTGCAGAAAATAATTGCAATAAATGACTTCATTAAATAAGGGACCTAATAACATAAATCCCATTGAATGGCCTTGTTACAAACACTGTAAAATCATCTGATGAAATAATATGGTCTGAACATGTGATAGAGAGCAAAAATCATAGAAAAAATTCAAAATAACAAATACCAAAAGAATACAAAATAGAAAGAAAATGAACTATGTTACCTTTTTTGTCAAGTATGCTTCTAGACTTGCCATGAAATGTAGAAAATGAACTATGTTAATTTTTCTGTCAAGTATGCTTCTAGACTTGCCATGAAATGTAGAAAATGAACTATGTTACCTTTTCTGTCAAGTATGCTTCTAGACTTGCCATGAAATGTTTAGTTGACCTGTACCATTCACCCCTTGTCAATGAATTATAACATTTTAGTATTTACCGTCGTAAGTTGGAGTTGAAATTAAAATTAACCAATTTTAAGCAATCCAAAAAAATCCAAAATGCATTCTCCCAAATATAATAAAATTAGTCGTTTTTAATAAATATCCACCTAGTTTCATCCAAAGTAAACAACTAAAGGCTTTTCAGCAAAGATCAATACAATTTAAAGAAAAAAAAAAAAAAAATTTATAAGAAAAAAAAATAATCTTTTATTTTTCAGGAAATGAAAAACTAAAGGCTTTCTATCAAAGATCAACACAATTTAAAGAAAATTAAAATAAGTGATAAGAAAATACAAAATGAGCACAAGATATTTTGCATAATAATAAATTATATTTTCCACGAATTGAGAAATTAAATATGTTGATATACAAATTTAAACTAATAATATCACATATGGTAAATATGCAAACAAATTCTCAATACTAAAGATTTTAACATTAAAAAAAAACAATCCATGTGTATATGGTACAAATTCATCCTATTAAAGCTTTGCATATATACAATTTAAGCAAATATTAGGATATATATAAATTTTAAGAAAGTAAAAGGATATATATAATATGATAGAAAACTTGTCATGCAAAATTCCCTATAGAGGTTGCACCAAGAACAAAAAAGAAAGAAAAGAAACCCAGAAAGAAAAACATAGAAAATATTGGAAAATGGAATTGAACAAAATGAAGAGTAATTAGCAACATACCAGAAGAATGCTAGTGAATGTTAGAAAGGAATAGGGTTGAAAAACCATGAGAAATGTGTTCATATTAATTTCCTTCTCAGTCGATAAGCTAAAGATAAATAAAAATATTTGAAAACATGCCAAGAGAAAGCATGTTATCCCTATCAAGGAAACAATGGAAGGTTAAAAAGAAGAGGAGGACTTTCGATGGTGGATCTAGCACATGCAAACCAATAGTTAGGCCCTCCTGAAACCACTTCACAAAACTGCTCTGTATGTATATGTATCAAGCAAATTGGTGCTTGCGCCCTACCTGACTGTCCCAGGAAAGCCCTCTCTTTTGTCCCACAATTCCTCTTATTTGATCATGCTAAATTCCTCTTATTTGATCATGTTAAAACCTGTTGTAGCACATGGTTGAAGGCACCAACAGAGCATTGAGGTGGTGTAGCAGAAAATGACACCTGGCAGAATAAAAGGAACACATGGTAGGTTGTAAATGGGTACTGGTAGACGACAAAGAGTCGAATGGAACTGCCCCTTAAAAAACACCTTTGGCGTAACAAACACCCTCCCTCTCTCTAGAAGGGTGGTAGATCTTGGCTAAATAGGAGGGTGTTTTTGGGATTTGAGTCTTACCCAAGAGTCTAAAAGAGTCTACCTATATATTTTTACAGTCAAGGCTCGAGACTTGTAAACAAAGGTTCGGGTTGGGATGGCCCATTTGGAAGGCCTTCATTAAGGAAAGGGTTTTTTAATCAGAACCCTTTCACCACCATACTTGTCAATGGAATTCTAAGAAAGCTAAATGTATTGAAGAGAACAACTTGATGTTGGTTAAGAAATGGGTAGCTCTTGAATGGAAATGATGACTAGCTAGCTCCATGTGTTAATTAATTTCCAAGTGGGAATCTATGGAATACACTCAGTTACAATTATTTAAGTTAATTATTTTCCAAGTGGGTTTAATAATATAGGGAATACACTCAATTATAATTTTATAATTTAATATCACACATTAAGCGATTGGAATTTTCTCCTCACCCTTATAAAATTAAAATGCATGTGTATCTTATCATTTCATCAAAATAAACATTTTATTCTCCAAACAAGGATATTCATCAACCAACCATGACTACAATAATTCACAATAAGAGAATGATTATATAAAAGAATCATGAATTAAATATTTATCATTGATCTTGCATGTGCAATATTATAGTTCCTTCATCTATACCTAAGTGGTAGACTTCAACATTCAAGACTATTGCATCCCTAACCCTAAATTGCTTCATTATGTTGTCTCGACTAGGTATCCAAGGCTTTAATCTCAGCCTTGAGTTGGTGTTCTTGTCATTTTAAATTTGCGGCGTGCACGTTAAAATATCGTTTGTTTTTTATTGAAAGTAGTCGAAGTGGTTTGAGAGATTTTAAAAGGTAAATAATAAAGTGAAGTAATGAGTGTGTTAGAATTCAAAGTAAATAAAAAATAAATTATTTCAATAATAAATTTAATGGAGAAATTAGAAGCGGGTTAACCCTAAAACAAGGAAAGTGGGGCCAAGTGACCTAGAAGATGTTTTTAATAAAGTTACTTGGAGAGTATAAATAAGAGGCAAGACTCTCTCATTTTAATTACACTTGAGAATATTGAATATCTGTAGGTGTCTGAGGTAACCAAGGATATCTAATCTGAAATTCTGAGGGAAGGTGAATAAAATAAGGCCGAAAAGAAAGGAAGGATAAATTATTTTGATGGTGCTTTCTAAGGTATGTTATTTACAGGTCATCTCACCATTTTCGCTATAAGATTGTTTCTATAATGATTCAAACTGTGAAATTTCTATTCCATTGAGAAAACATATCCAACTATCTATGGTACAAATATCATTTTGTGGGTCATTGTATTTTTGTAGTTACACTCCATGGAAAATAGGGTTTGTGGCTAGTCCTTAAACTAGTTAAAAACAGGTGTTTTGGGTAAAAACGTCATAAATTCTTCATAACATATCCAAATTCCAAGAAACCAAATGTTTTGGTTAGGTTATTGTCTATAGTATGTTTTTTCATAGTTTCATATCCATTCAACAAAAATTCTATGAGGGGCACTCTATGCAAGGTTGCTCTCTAGAATAAGCCAAAATTCAACAAGGTATTCCATTTTTGCTATAACTCCTTTTCTGAGAGGTTCCAAGCAGTGACACCTAAAGGAATTGCATAAAACACAATGAAGAACATTATGTATTCGTTTCGTATCTTTATACATTACAGGTACAATTTTATGATTGCTTCAAGTTAGGGTTGTTGACTAATCCAAAACTAGGCATGTGAGACTAAAGAAAAGTTTGATGAAAATGCTAGTCTCTTGTTGTTGAAGTTAAGGAAGGTTTGAAGGAATGTGATCATATACACCAGGTCTATTACAGAGCTACAAATCATATTTGGGTGATGAAATTGATGAGGGATTTTGGTTGACGTACATGTTGAGTACATGGTTGAGACAAGTAGTTGATGAGTTGGCACATACATGAGGTATATAGTTGATGATGTGGGTACATATTGATGAGTCATAGTTGATGAGTAGTTGACACATGATTGGTACATACTTGGTACATGGTTGGATGCATGTGTTTATGGTACAGGTTGATTACAGGTTATTTGGTATAGGTTGGTGCATGGTTGATGCACTTGTTTATGGTACATATCGATTACAGGTTGAGGTACAGGTTGATGCATGGTTGATGCATGGTTCATATTTATTGGTGCAGGTTTATAGTGGTATATCTCACAGTGACAGGTTGACAATGGTTCCATTATTCTACTTCTACTTCAGGATGGCAGGACTGGGCAAGGACAGGTGGTTGTAGCCACCTTCCGATTGTAGCCGGAGAACATAGGGGGTTGTAGCCTCCTTCTAGTTGTAGCCAGAGAATTGGGGAGTTGGATCTTCCATCAGGTTGTAGCCTGAGACACTAGGGGGTTGGAGCCTCCTTCCAGTTGCAGATGGAAAACAAAGGAAGTTGGTGCTTCCAATGAATGTAATTCTTCAAGACATATAAGAAAAAACATTCCATGTTTTTCTCCTGATTTGGGTTTCCACGTAAAACACTGGTGTACTGTGTATGTGTATGTTTGTTTATTTTTTCATTTCTTATTTACTCTGTAGTTATTGGATGATAATTCTTAATTGATATAACACTTGGATTATATGGTTAAAAAGGATTAAATTTATCTATCACTGATTCACCCCCCTCTCAGTAATCCAACAATTGGTATCAGAGCAGGTTCCTTCAGAAATCAGTTTAACCACTGAAAGGTAGATCTTGGAGAGCACCAACTCATATAAAAATGGAATACCATAGTTTGATGGACAAAAGTATGCTTTTTGGAGCATAAGGATGAGGACATATATATAGGCACAGGGATTTCAGGTTTGGCAATCAATTGTAGATGGATACATAGCACCAACAGTTCCACCAACAAATGACAAAGAAATAAAACTCAATGAGAATAATTACAAAGCCACAAATGCACTTTTGAATGGTCTTAGTGATATGGTATTCACCAAAGTTGCACACTGTAAATCTGCTAAAGATATTTGGGACAAGCTTCAAAATATTTATGAAGGAGATACAAAAGTCAAAGAAACAAAGCTTCATACTTACAGAGGTCAGTTCAAACAACTAAAAATGAAGGAAGATGAAGATATCGCAACCTACTTCTTACGAGTTGATGAAACAATGAATGCAATCATAGGATTGGGAGAAGAAATTGAAGAATCTGTAATTGTTCTAAAGATACTAAGATCTCTTCCTATGATATTCAACCCTAAGATATCATCACTAGAATAAAGATCGTATCTGGACTCAATAAGAATGGACGAACTACATGGAATCTTCACAGCATATGAAATGAGAACTGAGCAGGAAAATCCAGACGTTAAATAAGTAGCCTTCAAGGCATCCAAATTATCAAAGCAAAAGAAAAAGGAACAAGAAGAATATAACAGCAGTAGTGACGCCTTGGAAGATGATGAAGAAGTGGCCAACTTCGTCAAAAGACTGAACAAGGGAACCAACGGTAGGTATAGAGGTAAGATCCCTTTAATTTGTTTTAATTGTGATGGTATTGGTCATTTTTCTAACAAATGTCCTTAGAAGAAAAGAGAAATGATGAAGGTTACTCAAAAGGAAAACACAAATATAAAGGCAAAAGAACTACAAAGAAAGTTTTCAAGAAAAACTTATACACAAAAGAAGACATCTCATCATCATATGAAGATGAAGTCAGTGACAATGAGACAGGAAGAGTTCTATTCATGGCAGTAAAAGACTCTGACAAAGAAGACTTCGAAGAAGAATATGAAGAAGCCGAAGAAGAATGTGAAGAATTTGAAGAAGAAATTGAAGAGGCAGAAGTTGACTATCAAAAAGAATTAATGTGTGCCATAGAAGTTATCAGAAGAGAAAAGAAGAAAAACAAGAAACTACAAGCAGAACTAGACAAGAAAAAGGACACTCAAGAACTAGAACAAATGATCACAAAATTGAAGGTTCAAATAGAAGAAGAAAAAAGAGTTGAATAAGCACTCAAAGAACAACTAGAATAAAAGGATAAGATCATTAGAAACTTGGAAGCAGAGGTTGTCACACTAAGAAAGGATATTCAAAAGAAAAATATGCAGAATAGCTCAAAAGTTCTGGATGACATTATCAACAGTAAAAAATCTCATCTTGACAAGTCTGGACTTGGATACAATCAGACAGAAAAGGGATCAAGCTCCAAAACAACAGAGCAAGAAACAAATCCAAAGAGCTATGCAGAAACAATCAAAGAGGATAGGAAGATATACAAGGAAGATTACAGGGACACTCCTCCATCAAGAAGATTCAAATTTCAGAATCAACAATAGACAGTTAGGCCTCAACAAGAAGAAGGATTCATAAGAGCACCTCCTTTCAGAAGATCTTCAACTCCCAGCTATCAAACTATATTTTTTGGTTTATGTTATGCATGTAATAATTTTGGACATAAAGATGTGAATTGAAAAGCTAACAACGGGAACAGTAACAACTTTGAGAGTTATACACAAAGGGATTATTCAAGGAGACCTAGTGACACACAAAGAAGAAGTTACAACAGGTTTGAATCTTTGAGAACTGAAGTGGAATGTTACAATTGTAAAAATTTTGGACACATGGCCAAGGATTGAAAAATGGCATTCCCTCCTAAAGAACCTCAACATAATAACAATAGTCACAAACAAGAACCTCAGAAAACGACATGGATAAGAAAGCAAGATCAATATAATAATGAAGAATGCACAATCACTCTACAAGCTAAGTAGAAGAAATACAGTTGGTATGTTGACAGTGGATGTTCAAAACACATGACAGGTGATAAAGACAAATTTCTTACATTACAAAAAGAAAAAAATGGATCAGTCTCCTTTGGAAATGATAATTCATCCAAAATTATTGGAGAATGCATAAGTCTGAATTGGGAACAAGAATGAAAAGGCACAAAATGTTCTACTGGTAGAAGATATGAAACATAATCTTCTAAGTGTGATTAAAATGTGTGACCAAGGTCATAAACTTACTTTCAATTCAGAAAAGTGTGAGATAAGAAAAGAAGGTTCAGGGAAATTGGTCGGTACAGCTTCAAGAACTTCAAACAACATATATGTGTTAAGTGAAATTGGAAATGAAAAGTGTTGTCTAGGTAAGGAAGATTAAAGTTGGTTATTTAATAGAAGAATGGGTCACATTCATTTTGATAACCTTGTCAAAGTCAGCAAAAGAGAAGCATTTAGAGAAATGCCCCAAATCATGAAACCAACCAACACTTTATGCAAGCATTGTCAACAAGGAAAGAAAACAAAGACTAGGTTCAAATCAAAGGAATATTCAACAACAAGACCACTGGAAATTTTTCACATTGATCTAGTTGGACCAACTACAACAAAGGGCTTAAAAGGTGAAAAATACTTTATTTTATTAGTTGATGATTATACAAGAATGACTGCAGTTTTCTTTCTCCAGAACAAGTCAGAAGCTTTTGAAAACTTCAAGATCTACAAGGAAATGGTTGAAAATAAGATGGATTCAATAATCAAATGTTTGAGATTTGATAATGGAGGAGAGTTCACTTCAAAGGAATTTATGGACTACTATAGCAATCATGGAATAAAAAAAAAATTCTTCATTGCTAGGACACCTCAACAGAATGGAGTTGTTGAAAGAAAGAACATGACAGTACAAGAAATGGCTTGAACAATGATAATGGATTCAAAATTGACAGATATATTTTGGACATAGGCAGTGCATACAACAGTTCACATTCAAAACAGAGTAATGCTTAGAAACAACACTGATAAAACTCCCTATGAGCTATGCAAAGGGATACCAGCAAATGTGAATCACTTCAGAGTTTTTGGAAGCAAATGCTACATCAAAAGAGAATATGGAAGAATGAGAAAGTTTGACTCTCGTGTGGACAAAGGAATAGTTGTTGGTTACTCAAGTACAAGGAAATCATATAAGTGTTACAATCTAAGATTGAACAAAGTTGTGGAAAGCATCAATGTAACAATTGATGAAATAGGAAGACAAAAATCTAAGGAAGAAGAAAACAAATCAATGGAACAAATTTTCGAAGAAGAAGATGAAAAAGAAGTAGAAGAGGAAGATGAAGATGAAGAGAATCTGATAGAAGTAGAAGAGCAAGTTCAGAAAGTATCTCCAAAGACACCTAGCAAACTAGTACAGAAGAATCATCCTTCAGATCAGATTATTGGAAACAAAGACGCAGGAGTTGAGACTAGAAGAAAAATCCGTTCACCAGAGCAAACACACCTAGCACTCTTATCTACAATTGAACCAAACTGTTTTGAAGAAGCTAGCAAGGATAAATTTTGGAATAAGGCCATGGATGAAGAATTGGATCAAATAGAGAAAAATGACACTTGGGAATTGGTTCCAAGACCAAAGAATAAGAATGTGATCGATAGAAAATGGGTTTTTAGGAATAAATTGAATGAAGATGGACATGTTACAAGGAACAAAGATAGATTGGTTTGTAAAGGATATGCACAGATTGAAGGAATCGACTTTGAAGAGACATTTGCCCCTGTTGCCAGAATGGAAGCAATTCGTTTAATTTTAGATTATGCATGCTCCAAAAATTTTAAAGTATATCAGATGGACGTAAAATCATGTTTTCTGAATGGGGAACTTGAAGAAGAAGTCTACATTGAACAACCAGAAGGATTTCAGTTGTCGGAGAACATAGACTATGTATGTAAATTAAAGAAGGCCTTGTATTGTCTAAAACAGGATCTTAGAGCATGGTACTCTAGACTGGATAGGTATCTGCAGCAGGCAGGGTTCAGAAAAGGAAGTGCAGACAACAACCTCTACATCAAGGTAAGTCAAGGTAATATTTTATTAATTGAATTTTATGTTGATGATATTATTTTTGGTAGTGATGATGAGAGGTTAATCCAGAAATTTGCAAAATACATGCAGAATGAATTTGAAATGTCATACTTGGAGAACTATCCTTCTTTCTGGGACTTCATGTACGTCAAAGCAACCAAGGAATTTTTATTTCTCAAACCAAGTATATCAGAGAAATGCTAAAGAGGTTCGGAATGGAAGATTTCAAACCAGTCAATGATTGACAACCTACTATATGTGACATCATCCATATCATATGTAATGCAAGCAGTTGGATAGGCAGAACAATTTCAAGCAGCACCAAATGAATCACATGTATTAGCAGTAAAGAGGATTTTCAGATATCTCAAAAGAATAGAAGAGTTTGGATTATGGTATCCAAAAGGGAAAGATCTATCACTTATTGCCTACACAGATGCAGATTGGGTAGGTTGTATTGATGACCGACGAATCACCATTGGAGAAACATTCTACTTAGGTGAGTGTTTGGTATCATGGCTAAGTAAGAAACAATCATCAGTATCTCTATCTACATCTGAGGCATAGTATATTGCAGAAGCAACATGTGGTACACAGGTTCTTTGGATGAAACAAAATTTGACAGATATACAGGTTGAGTATGATGAGCCCATTCCAATATATTGTAATAATACAAGTGCCATCAGTATCTCAAAAACCCAGTGATGCACTCCAAGACGAAGCACATTCCAATCAAGTATCACTTTCTACGAGAATAGGTTGCAGAAAAGAATATCAAAGTTGAGTATGTGGGCACAAAAGAACAAGTGGTAGACATCTTTACAAACCCACTTCCATGGGAAGCCTTTGAATATCTTCGCCACAGACTTGGAGTTATTTCTACTCCAAAATGAATGCTTATATTATATGTCTTAGATGTACATGAGGAAGCACCAGAAGAGGACAGTTCAGTCAGGGGGAGAAACCCCAGATGGAAAGATACCTTTTCCATTGATGACAAAGGGGGAGAGATTTATCAGATGCAGAGGACATAGGCATGGTTCCAGGGGGAGCATATTTATTAGATGTAGAGGATAGATTTATCAAAAAAAATTCCAACCCCTAAAACATTCAAAGACCCCCTATTTAAAAGATTTGCAGAGGTTCTCGTCCATAGGGGTCTGAGACCTAAATTTAGGTAACTATTCGTAGTGAAAATTATTAACTTAATTAAGACACTGGACTTCAATCAAAAAGAGTGGTTCTTATCACACACAAAAGGCCACTCTTGTATCTAATCTAAGAAAATGTTGGAATTAATCAACTAAAAACTACTATTTTCTCTGAGACAGAACTGATGCATGCGCTGGAGGAACTGAATTGGCAGAAAATAGGCCTTGGAGTGACAGACCAGAGGTATGTGTTGAGTAATGGCATGTCTGCGAGTTGTTGGAGGCCACTAGAGACAATTGGCTGCATGAACAAATATCTACTTGAGGAAGAGGTAGTCTGCTGAAGTGTTCTGGAGCCAATCTGCCTCAACCCAGGACTGAGACTTAACTCTTTGTCTGTGTTTGAGCTTTTGGAAGCTAAGCGCACTCTGTCCCAACTGTAACTGTCCCTTCTCTTCGCTTTTTCTATGATGAACTGGTTGTGAAAAGGAATACATGGACGCAAGTGTTTAATAAGAAGAAAGGATGCATGGAGGTGGATTACGTGGATGTAGATGACGTGGATGTGAGCAATATGAGTGGAGGTGGATGGAGGTGATGTGGAATGTCCTCGGGTACATAATTTTGGGAGTTTTCGAGGGTGGTTTGGTCCACACTACCTTTGGGCCCGAAATCCCCTATGAGCTTCCATGTAGCTTCCTTGTGATACCATGGTTTTGATTTCGGCCGTCTCAATGGTTTTTAGTGCCTGATCATGTTGTGGCGCTGAAATGAACCTAGACCATTGATATGGTTTGGCGCGATCTGTGATTCGGGGTGGAAGGTTGATAGGTGGTGTGTAGGGAGTGGATTAGTAGACTGTGAGTGGGAAGAAGGTGTCGAGACAGGAGAGGGGTGGTATATACGCGAGAGGTGTCTTGAGTGAGTGGAGGACATGTGTTAGGTGGTGAGAGGAGTGGTATAGGGAGGCAATCCAATAAGATTCTGGAGGGTGGGTGTAGGCAGTAAGCAAATTAGAGAGGGGGGGGTCCAAAATCTTGAGGTGACTCCATGTTAGGTAAGGCCCACGGTGGGGAAACCACT
>ML777511.1:398659-420777 GCA_009831015.1 Picea engelmannii
CTGTATTGGTTGAGTTATCTCTTGAACATTTGATAAGCCATTTATGATAAGGAAGTTTTGTTGGGTTTTCTTCCCCTAGAGGGTTTCCCAGGATAAATGTTGTGTCTATTGTGGATGTGTATTTCTCAGTGATCTTGTTCTTAGTATGCTCTTATCTTATGAAATGCAAAGAACTATAATAATGGCATAAACATTAACATCCTGCACATACAAGAACTCGGTGGACCTGCTGCATGGTCCATTAGTGGAAAAAATATTGACATGTATTCGAACTTGAACCAGAACTTGGACTCATCTCAAGAAAGAAAACAAACGATGCAAATAAGTGATGACAAACAGAGGTCATGAAGCATAAAAATAGGGAATAAGCTAAGCAAGAAACAATAAAGCTCAACATTGATGGATGGAGAGGGTAAGGGATGATCAAAGGGTAGGGGTGTAGACCTATTTGAAAACACTTAGTAAAGGATATGAATCCCTCCTTGCTCCTCCCTTCCACCCTCACTGCATAAGTATATTCATCTTTACTTCTTGGACTCTGCTTCTTCTTTTGATCTTCTTATCTAGACTGCAGAGACACATTATTCTCACCATTATTTCTTGTTTATATAGTCTTCCAACTGGTGTGAGATTTGAAGAATTGTGTCCCTTTATTTGAACTTTGAACCATTGCACCTCTTCATTTAAATGATAATATAAAACTTTAAATAATATCATTTTTCCGTTTTATTCTTTTTTCATAATGCTCATGATTTAACGCTTCTTTAATCACGACTGTGTATCGGTTCATTAATCTACATATCTCAAATTTTTGTGAATTCAAGTCTTAATCAATAAGTGCTTCCTTCAACAAAAATATGTGTGACCATGAGCTTGAAACCACGAGCTTATCCATTCCAAGCATTGTTTTATTAGCACTTTCTTATTTCGCCCCTATTCTTCTATGTGGGACCATATTCAAACGTCTGAGGGATTATTTACTTCTATCCCCTTCAGTTTATTTACCTTATCACGTGACTAGTGCTGGAAACAGGTTCTCCAGTACTTCATCCTTCATGACTTTTGGCCTTTGTAGTAATTCAATCCTCCCAGATTACATTTCGTCGAAGTTCATATACTGTATTCACTAGTAGATTAGATGATCAATATTTAATATTCCATTAGATGGATGATCCTAGCTTATCTAGAGGCTTCAAACAAATTGACGGTTAGGACTTAATTAGGAGTTTATATGAATGGTTCTCATTCACTCTGGGACTTCGGCTATATGTGGCTCCATGAATCTAGAGTAGGGAAATCCCTCCAGAGGTTTACCTACCAAATAAGTCATAGAATGGTGGTGACCACTTGTTTTCGGTTAACACCTCTGCTTATGCTATCCTTCCACTATGCTTGATCATTGGTAAACAAATATTCCGTAGGATCTTAGATCAATGACCAGCCATTAATTCGTGACAGCGGCCTGCGATGCTTCAGATATTTTTAGCTGGTTGGAGAAGCCGAATATCCCCGAAGGATTTAGTCCGAGAGTGATGTGGCTTGCTGACATCATTTTTGACATGGCACTGGCAGAGTGGATGCCACATGCCACCTTGATTCGTGATTTTAATATACCTAATGTGCCAACTATAACTTGACACTTGTCACTATTCGATTGGGCCACGTGTAATATTTATCTTTTTCCACATGTCTCCCTCCTTGATCATGGATTTACACTTCGTCACTTCAATACTTCATGGCTTTGGGAGTTGGCACTTTTATACCTTCCTTATATAATTGTTGATGTGTCGAATATATCTATCAACGTATATGTTTTCTTGTCTTGATCGATGGCTTATGTGTAGTGTTCCTGACTTGGCTAGTATAGGAAATGTTGTTAATGTGTATGTAGGATCTATTGTTTACAACATGTAAATGATCATACAAATAATAAATGCGACAAAGGACTGTAAAGTTTGTTTTCTGATATCTCTATGGATTACAATAGGCCAAATGCAGCTGAATAAAAGAAGAACACTCGGCTAGATCAGAAGACAAAAGGATCTTAGCCGGAATACAAATAAGAAACTAAAATATAATACCCAAAATATGTGAGTGTTGTGGAATCAATGGGTGTGCTGGGAATATGGCAGCTCTGATGGTAACTGCCGGAAGTCTAGAAAGTTCGCCATGGGAGCTATACTTCTCGGAATGCCCTGGAAATTGTCCCAAATGATGCGCCCCTGCTCTAGTCCTCAGTACTGGTATCTGTCAAACCCCTCTACTGATGAGTCTAGACCTCGGATGTATACCCCTGGGGGAATGCGCCCCTCTTCTTTTGGGAAAATGCATCCTAGTGATTCCACCGTCGGAATTAGATGCGATATGTCTCAAAACAACTGCCTTGGTCTACAGGGAAATGGGTCGGAAGGGTTTCCCTGAATCTGGTCTGATGCTCACTCTGGAACACCAAATGTGCCTGCCAAAAGTGTCGCATGCCCAAGTCTGGAAAATGCATCCCAATTGATTCTTCTTTCATAATTTTATGAGGAACTAGGAAAAAGATGCACCTTTCCCTCCTCTCAAATGGGTTGGAGGGAAATCTTGGAATTCACCCTGGATAGGGTAAGTCGACCCAAAACCCTCTCAGAAGTTGCACCCTCACTTTGGATGAATGCACCCTTACTTCTGAACACTATCTAACTGTTGTTGAAGAATGATGGAAGACCTGACTGATATTCCCAATGAATAGGGTGTGTCTCTCAACACCAAAATCATCCAATTGTTGTCTTCCTCCTGGAATCCACTAAACTATCTCTCTTGAGATGCGCCTTTCTCCTCAATGACAAGTCATAATCTGCATAATGATGAATTAGGTTGCTGACTCTTCTCTTATAGCTTTCCAAAACCCTAATTCACTGTTGAAACCCTAATTTGTTGTTGACCTTTTCCCTCCAAATGAATTTTACTTTATTTTATTATTCCTTAATTAAATCACTTAATTAATTAATTAATTAATCATTTTACCTCTAAAAAGTGATGTATCCATCCTTATGGCTTCTCCAGCCACTGAAAGTCACTTCTCATCATCTTATCCTGTAGTGTTCTTCTTCCCGATTCTGATGAGATATTACACTAAGAGGTTTCTCCAAGTAATATTTCCATTATGACTGTCTTAGTGAAATTAATTAATATATGACCCATAATAACTCAAAATTACGGGAATCGTCGAAATGCAACAAAACCAAAAACAAGTTGTGCGGAATGGATCCTGATGATGAACGATACAATTTAGGCCCAATAAAACCCCTCAATATCTTCTGAACTCTCTTTCACCCCTATCTAGCTACTCTGGTAGGCATAGCACTCGATAAAGTTATAATGTCCCAAAATTGGGACATTACAGTTCTCCCTACCGGAATATTGATTGTCCTCAAGCAATAACTGAATCCAACTACATATGATACTGGGCTCCCATATCCACTTGTTTGACACAATGTAGAATCCACTCAAGATGTGGTATATCCAAGTGCTCACCATGCATGACACCCACATGCTCCTGATGAGGAGAATGATAAATGGTCGAGGAATATAAGTCAACTCCCTGAGTAACTAGTCTACTTGAAACTCAACTCCATCAAATGTTGAACTACCAAACACTCCAATCCCTGGATCCCATATCATAATGTCAACTACAATGCCCTTTGGATTATATTTCTGTAACATATCAACACCATGAGTCTCTTGCAAATAACACATGGCCTCAACCCGAAATGGGTCTATCCTACCAAACCATACCAAACTCAACACAAACCCCACCGAATGAACATGTTTCTCCCATAGTGAGGTACTACAAGTCCTCAACGAATCACTAGTCAGTGATGTTCTCTCCCCAATACTAAAAATCAATGGAAAATAAAAGTGACTCCCCCCTGCAAATGTACACTTTTCTCCATTAGTCAATGAAATGTCTGGTCCTGTAATCCTAGGGTTCCATGCTAGTCAATGACATGGAACATTATGTAGATGCTTCTCTACTCTGATAATGATTGTCTACTCAAAGTATCCATACTAGACCCTCCACTCCTAGATCCTCATAAGATGAAACAAACTATTGACCAAATGGACTCCCGGATCCCATGAAAAATTTGGAAGTTCATCACTTCCAATCCCCACTAACTACTGGTGTGCAATACTGGTAACTGTTGAAAGCACTCCACCCTCATCCCAATGAGATTCTGAATATGTAGCAACCTCTGATATATCCTCTGTCCCATGGCCTAGGATACTCCCCATCACACCCATGGCCTCGACTTCCTGCCCCTGATGATCCACCCCTATCCTGATGAATGCAATCAAGACACTCCTGTCAAGTGGGCTTGGCCTACCAACTCTCCATGTCCCCTGCCATTGTCTAGCTCCCCCTGTGTTGTTGTAGCTCCCCCTGTGTTGTTGTCAATGATGAAAGTATCGGGAAAGGCTATCATAAATATCTGCAACCAACTGTAGGACTGGAAAGTATCATATGCTTTGGTCAATCCAAAGGACTTAACCAAAAGCTTTTCCAACGACATCCATGGTAAATAACCGCCTATACCCATCACTGAACACCAACCATCAGGTACAACGGTAGGTACCTCCACCAACTGCAGGTTAATAATTCTCCATCCATCATCACACATGCAACTATTTCTATGGTGAAGGTGATCTCCCAGATATGTATACTAATGCAAGGGAGAGGAATCTCCATGCTCTACTAAGTACATCTCCTCCTTGCAATCGAGTGTGTCCCCCTGAATCCCATTGTACAACTTTGTATGTCTCTTTGAACTACCACTCATCATTGTGTGCCCCTACATACTCATGTGATCTCCTGTATACACCTGCAAAATCCTACATCCTGGGTGTACTACGGGGTCATCCTCTACATGAAGTTCAACCAATCCTAGAACACAAATGGAAGTGTCCTCATAACTTCCCCTGGCTCTGGAATCCCCATGTGTACGTGTTTTCTCAACTGTCTCAACACACCTCGTGAAGGGTGGTCCCTGTGACCTATGGAAATCCTCATGTATCTCTAGATTATATATCTCCATACTCATCAATGATCATGGGTACTCCTCATGCTCCTCCCTCAATTGGTGCTCCACTACTAAACCACCATCCTCTCGCAATGTGGTTGAGGGATATATCTGACTCTCTGCTGAAATAGATGTAGTGGATATCTGTCTAATTTCCTCAAAATATAAGGCATTGAACTACCCATGTTCCCTTGTGTTACTAAGTCACCACACGCTATCACCAACTGCGACCCCTATTTGAATCACACTATATCCTGTATGGGCAGTTGTATCCTCCTGTGCACTCACCCTACTAATATCATCTGCGCCTGGATCCCATACAGATGCGTCCAAACACGTTATATGGTCATTTTGACCAATAAGGAGTGCATCCTCATCACTGTAGATCAATCCTGGGAATAAGTGTCCCAACAAGTTTTCGGTCTCCACAACCTGGTCCATCAATGGAATCTCCAAGACTGGTGATTCACTCTCCTCATAGTGATAGGTATGTGTAAGGTCAACTATCTCCAAGCCATACCTCTACTCCTGGGTCTACAGATCCATATGTTCCTTGTGTACAATTCCCACACAAGGCTCCTCTACCATATCAGGAATTCCAATGATATGCTCATCTGTAGTGGCTAGCATAGGTGACCAAGAAGATGAAAAATGTGGCTCACTCATCATAGGCAGTGCATCATTATCCATACATGACATCCTGGAAGCCATGTCTACACCCACCGGTAGGTCATCCAACCTCCTAATCTCATCATGTCTAAGTGCCAACACATCTGAGTCCTCACAAGTGTCACCACTATGCTGAAGTGTTGAATCCTCAACATTACCTGATGGGGAAGATGAATGATATGCGCTATCATCTTGTCCATACAACTGTCCCTCAGATTCGCAAGAGTCACTAGCCTTATCAGACTACTCCAAATAGGCATCTATGGTTGCATTCACATTCATATCCTCATCCTCTCTTTCATAGTGCACCTCAACAATGTGCACCTTCCCTTTACCCCTACATCTATGATTTGTCTTCCAAGGCACTTTGAAACTGTAGCAATGCTCCCTGCATCTAATGGGTGTAGGCTCCATCTGTGCCCCCCTGTCAATCCACTCGTTGGTAATGATGTATCTAGATACTTATCTGATTTTCCCCTTAGTCTGGTAGGAAAACTAGCTCTGATACCACTATAATGTTCCTAACTTGGCTAGTCTAGGAAATTTTGTTAATGTGTATGTAGGATCTATTGTTTAAAGCATATAAATGATCATACAAATAATAAATGTGACAAAGGACTACAAAGTTTGTATTATTATATCTCTCCAGATTACAATAGGCCAAATGCGGTTGAAGAAAACAACAACACTCGGTTAGATCAGAATAAAAAAGGATCTTAGCTGGAATACAAATAAGAAACTAAAAGATAATACCCAGAATATGTGAGTGTTGTGGAATCAATGGGTGCGCTGGGAATATGGCAACTCTGATGGTAACTACTGGAAGTTTGGAAAGTTCGCCTTGGGATATATACTTCTTAGAATGGCCTGGAAATTGTCTCAAATGATGCACCATGCTCTAGTCCCCGACACTGTTATCTTTCAGACCCCTCCACTGATGAGTCTGGACCTTGGATGTATACCCCTGGGGGAATGCTCCCCTCTTCTTCTAGAAAAATGTGTCCTAGTGATTCCACCGTCAAAATTGGATGAGATGTGTCTCAAAACAACCGCCTTGGTCTATTGGGAAATGGGTCAGAAGGGTTTCCTTGAATCCATTCTAATGGTCGCTCTTGAACCCCAAATGTGCCTGCCAAAAGTGTCGCATGCCCAAGTCTAGAAAATGCGTCCCAGTTGATTCCTATGTCAGAATTTGATGAGGAACTAGGAAAAATATGTGCCCTTCCATCCTCTCAAATGGGTCGGAGGGAAATCTTGGAATTCGCCCTGCATGGGGTAATTCAACCCAAAACCCTCTCAGAAGTTGCACCCTCACTTTGGATGAATGCACCCTTGCTTCTGAACACTATGTAACTGTTGTTGAAGAATGATGGAAGACCTAAATGATCTTCCCAGTGACTAGGGTGTGTCTCTCAACATCGAAATCAACCAATTGGTTTCTTCCTCCTGGAATCCACTAAATTATCTCTCTTGAGATGCGCCTTTCTCCACAATGACAAGTCATGATCTGCATAATGATGAATTAGGTCCCTGACATTTCTCTTATAGCTTTCCAAAACCCTAATTCACTGTTGAAACCCTAATTCGTTGTCGAACTTTTCCCTCCAAGTGACTTTTACTTTATTTTATTATTCCTTAATTAAATCACTTAATTAATTAATTAGTTAATCATTTTACCTCTAAAAAGTGATTTATCCATCCTTATGGCTTCTCCGGCCACAGAAAGTCACTTCTCATGATATTATCCTATTGTGCTCTTCTTCCCAATTATGATGAGCTATTACACTAAGAGGTTTCTCCAATTAATATGCCCATTATGACCTTCTTAGTGAAATTAATTAAGATATGACCCATAATAACTCAAAATTACGGGAATCGTCGAAATGCAACGAAACCAAAAACAAGTTGTGCAGAATGGATCATGATGATGAACGATGCAAGTTAGGCCCAATAAAACCCCTCAATATCTCCCAAAATATCTGTCACCCCTATCTAGCTACTTTGGTAGGCATAACACTCTGTAAAGTTATAATGTCCCAAAATGGGGACATTACATTATGTTAACTCCGGGGCTCCTGAGTTCCGGGTTTCTTGGTTTATTTGAGATTCTTATCACCAGAGTAGGTCAGTGTCAGATTTGACCACCTTCTTCATTTTAGTGCGATCTAACGGTTTCAATATTCATTCCAGATCAACACTTGACAATATTTCCTTGCTTTTCCTCTGATCCGATGGTCGACGGGAGTTCACAACTTTGGGGCTTTGGCCTTCGAGTAAACTTACATGTTTTAGAATCCATTTTTCTGGAGTGGTCAGCGTCGGAGTTGACCACATTCTTTCCTTTAGTGTGATATGAATATTCAACATTTCCATTCCAGATCGACAGTTGGAATTATTTTGTGACTTCGGGATTTTGTGGATTCTTTCTTGTCTCTAGTGATTGTTGAATTGGCGAAGTGCTGAAGTGTCAAAGTTATTTATCTTCTACTTGATCCAATGATTCATAATTCTACTGCTTTATATATGACAGTTGAGTTACAATGGTTCTTGTAACTCGATCCTTTACAAAAGGATTTATTTACTCATATAACTTTGTCTCTTGTGTTATTTCAAATGCACCATCTCTTCTGATCTCCGATTAACATTTTTCCATGTAAGCTTTGGGTTTATACTAGATTATTTTACACCCTGTTGACATCAATGACAATATCATACCATTGTGTCGAAAAAAATAGTTGTGGTATAACATAGTATCAATATTAGATTATGATGCAGGAGTGTTTCACTCAATTTTTTACTATAATAGTTCTTTCTTATTTTTTGAAACAGTTGTTGAAACATGTGCTGAAAAAATGGTTGTCGCTTATTGGTGTTGTTACACAGTGCAAAAAATAATGTATTAATTGTGTATTGTTTTCTAAAGAACTCCTCAACATCCTTCATGCACGAGGATATCTACAACATTGTGAACCGGAAGAAGATTTCCATGATCATACTCCCTTTCCATAAATACCAGCGCATCGATGGTGTCCAAGAATCTGTGAGCCAGAGATTTGGGACTATGAACTAGAGGTTGCTGAAGCACGCACCATGCTCGGTGGGAATCTTGGTTGACAAGGGCCAACTAGGAGGTTAGTCCCAGCTTCCGCCTTCCAACGTAGACCATCACATTGCGATGATATTAATTGGAGGCCCTGATGATCGAGAGGCTCTGATGTTTGGAAGAAGAATGACGGAGAATCTGGGCATTAAGATGGCAGTAATAAGGTTCCTTCCTCGCACTGAATTCAAAAACAAAGCCATCAATATCACTCTACTTCCAACCAATGAGGATGAGACATGAGTGTATAAGTTTTTGATTGCAAAAATGAATAGAGAGTAGAAGGATATGGATGAGGAAGCCTTGCAAGTGATAAATAATGAGCTATCGAATCCAAGGAATTCCCTTGGCAGAAATGGTGTTGGTGACAATGTGGGAAAGTTGATCATGTATGGAGAGCGAGAGAGAAGTAACACAGTGGAGTCCGTTATGGAAATTGCGAAGAGAAAAAAATATCAAATGTTTTTGGCGGGAAGGGGTTGTTTCCCAGCCCCCCTGATGGAAGACTTAGTGAATCAGACTGAAGAGTGTCCAGAATTTGGTCTAGTTGGGGATATCCTCACCTGTTCCACCACTTGAATGACTTCATCAGTATTGGTGATTCAAAAACACGATGTCATTCATAAGTATGAGTCAGCCTTCTCCAAAAATGGGGAGGGGAGTCGACTTCCTTGAGTGTCTCATTGTCCCCATCTACTAACCTAAGAATAACCACTCCACGACAACATTTTATTTCTGGTTGCATAATTATTACTAGCATACTCCCAAAGTGGGAGAAGGGAACGCCTAATAAAATGAAAAATGTATATGTTGCAAAAAAAATTAGTTTTTTTTTTAACTACAGTGGGTTGCATTTTTATTACCCACCTTTTTTTATGACCTTTTAAAGTTCATGTACTATTACTATTCACCTTCTTTCTTTGTCCTTTTTAAAGTGCATATATTTCATGGATGTAGTCTTCCCTTTATAGTTACATAACTCCTCTTAATCTTAAAAAAAAGTCAAATCATAATTAAGGCCATGAAAATAGGTGAATGGATTTTTCCCCAAAAAAATATTGGTTGGCATAGTTCAATGATGAAGCTCTGCAATGTCTTGTGATTAAACAGGTGAAAGGGTTTTTCCCAAAAACAATCTTGGTTGACATGGTTCAATGATGAAGCCTTGCGGTGTCTTGTGATTTACAAGTTGTGCAAAGCCTCATGTCAGTGGATATCGATGCTTGGAATTATTGTTATGATTGTAAGTGGGTAGGTTTCTCTCTATCATATTGATTCCAAGAATTAGATAGTCACTTATCACTCTTTTCCTTGAACTTTTTGTTGAAATATGGTTTTATTTCATAATCACTATACCTATATTATTATTAATTTTTACTGGAGCAAGAAATATATATATATATATATATATATATATATATATATATATATATATATATATATGATTTCAAGTATAAAACATATTGAAAAGATAACACAAAGACCAAGTAAGCTTTTCTCTACTATGAAAAAAAACAAACATCATATTAAAAGGAAAACAATTATTGATCTGGAAATCCAGGAAATGTATAACAAAATATTACAATCATGTTTTATTTTTTGTTGCTCCATTTACACATAAATTATAATTGATCATATACCAATACCGATTCATCATCTATGAATTTATTAAGTATAGAGAGGGATTAAAAAAATTGAGATTTACACATCTCCCTTATAATGGGCTTAAAATGCACATTGTTGTTCACATGCCTTGAGGAATAACTACTTGATCTAAGAAGTAATTGACCTTTGTGCAATATTTAATTTCCTAGTTTTGTATTTCAATCTCTTCTCGACCCTTTTTAAAACCTTGGATTCATCCTATAACCTTCTAGAATCTTTCATCTTCTTAGTGATCCCTTTTTTTAGGTTTTTAAATATTTTTAGCAAAGTCAACATTGGAATCAACTTGTATTTTACCCATTAAATTACACATAGATCTCATATTACACAATCCCATTATCGTTGTGCACTTCAAATGATTGTTAGAGGCAACATTGAACATTCCTATGAGAATAAACTCTCAGTTAAACTATAAAGTATGATTATTGTGATTTAGTTAAACTATAAAATATGATTATTGTGATTTACTCAAGTGGTTAAGAACAAACTAAATAGATTATAATTAAAGAGACTTTGGAAATACATAGCACATAATTAGTTTATTATTAATATAGATTCATTTTAACATCATCTCTAATAAACATATAGATGGATCAAAAGAAAAAGAAAAAAAAAAAACATAACATCAAAAATAGTTTGGCATTAATTTATTATTAATATAGATTCATTTTAACCTCATCTCTAATAAACATACATATAGATGAATCAAATAAATAAAAACATAATATTCTGGAAAACATAATAATCTTTATGCTTAAAACATAATAGTTTGTCATTAATTTATCATTAATATAGATTCATTTTAACCTCATCTCTAATAAACATACATATAGATGGATCAAAATAAATAAAAATATAATATTCTAGAAAACATAATAATCTTTATGCTTAAAACATAACATAAAAAATAATTAGTCATTAATTTATTATTAATATAGATTCATATTAACCTCATCTTTAATAAACATACATCTCTAATAAACATACATATAGATGGATCAAAATAAATAAAAACATAATATTCCAGAAAACATAATAATGTTTATGCTTAAAATATCCAATAGGTCTATGTTTGTTTATTTTATTATTGATTTTATATTACTATAATTCTTTTTATTCAAATTTTGTAATTATTATGGTCTTTTTTACTAGTATTATTGGCCACTTTGTAATTTATTTTTCATTTCTAAATTGATTTTTTCTCATTCAAGTGGGTACAACTTGTATATGCTTGTCACCCAAGTTGACATAGAACAAATTCAATTTGTATATATACCATTTTCAAAAATAAAGAGAGTTGTTTGAGAAGAATATCAATGATTTTTAATTAAAAAACACTTTGTAAATATATTGTTAGCCAAAGTAAAGAGCACCATTTGAAAAGAACATCAATTATTTTTAATTAAAAAACTATCAAGTTATTATCAAATATTTTTAACGAAAAAACTATCAAATTATTACGAGAAAGTACAATAATTCGTATATATATCATTAGGCAAAGAAAAAAACTCCAATAGAGAAAAATATCAATAATTTTTAATTAAAAAAACTATCATATTATCGGAATGTCGTTACTAAATGATTATATACCAAAGGAGGGCTTGTCATTCTCAGACGAGAATGAAATCTCAAGGCACAAGAGAATATTAGCAGTAGAAGGAGCATATTTTTGTTAAATTTCAAAATTTCGGCAGAGAAAATGATAGGAAAACACAATTAAGAAAATAATACTTAAAATTGCTTAATAATAAGCTCCTATTTTAAGTAGACGAACAAAAAATGCAATGAGTTGTTGTAGAGGAAGATAACAGAAAGTTGAGAAAAAAATATTTTAAAAAAGTCACGAGAGACAAAACTGTGCGAAATTTGCCTAAATTAACTTAAAAATTCACCAGAATGAAATCCAAAATACAAAAAATAAAAAATTTATAAAAAAAATTGATCAGAATGAAATCCAAAATAAAAGAGAATCAAAATGAGTCTGTCTTGCAAGTGGGTTCGTCGCCGATCTATACAAGGTTTCGAGCATATCCTCTCTTTAAAATGCCTTACTTTGACAACTAATATAAACATGAGATGTACAGATGCATTTTATAGCTCCTCAAGAAGTGGAATGTCAATGCAGAAACCACATTGGTAGCCTGATATCATTGAAAAAACACCCATTATACTAATATCAACCCTGAGGACATACAAAAGTTATATAAAAAGTTCATAAAGTCTCTCACCAGTGACAACACATACCAACCCATGGCCCCAAAATAACCATTAACATCAGCAACAAATGGAATTAGCCAAGATTTGGAGGACATACAAAAGATATATAAAAAGTTTATAAAGTCTCCCACCAGTGACAACACATACCATCCCATGTCTAAAAAATGACCATTAACATTGACAACAACCAGAAGTAGCCAAGCATTGGGTAGTAAATTATTATGGTCTGTTATCGACAATTTTGGTCATCGTGATGATGTTATGTTGATGTCATGATGATGGAAAATCAAGATCTTCATTAAGAATGCTTTCCTGAGAAAAGTTACACTTGTCTACCTCCAGAAACTATGTTTTGCAAGAAGTTCACAGGCTACTTATATACTTGCCTGCGAGAATGTCTGGTTCTCGCAGGCTGCATTGAGCTAGGGTGCGAATAGTTCACACTGTAACAAAGGCCAGGGTGCGAACATATTCTTAAAGAGGAAAAAGATGAAGTTCTCGAGCCTTCTAGAAGAGAATCTTCGAGAAGAATGAGTTGGCTAACGAATGGTTGTTCAAGTGCTGGCATTCCAGATATCTTGGGATCATTTCCTATCCAAGTAACTAAATTATTTTCTCCTATATATTGAGGGGATTACTCATTGGAGAGGTTAGAAGCAAGCTAGCAAGAGATTGATTGGAGAATTGTTGAAAGCCTGTATGAAGGATTGATGCTACAGTAGCAACAGACTACAACAAGGTCATCACAAGTGGTTGATTTTCTTCATGCATGAGCAAGTGTGTGTGTCAGAGCTAGGAGCCATCGAAAGGAGACCTATGACATCAAGGCTCAGGTTGTAAGTTTCACTTTCAATTAATTCAATACAGTAATATGTCCCTTTCCCATAAAGATGATGTCTCTTTATTATATAATTCCTTGATCATATGTATAGACTAGATATTGAATATATTAATCTGCCTATATTCTGATTGGTTTGTACTGCTGTGATCTGAACGGTGCAAGAGCGTTGGAGTATAGCTTGGAACAATAGAGACATAAGGAAAGCATTCACAAGGTATGCCTACAATCCTTATCTCTTAGTTCATTCAATAGGCTAGATCTAGGGAAAGTGTAGTATTATGTTCTGTTTTGTTCTAGATCCGGGTGGATCTAGGGAGATCGGTTCGTGTCCGCACTTACGGATTAATCCTGAAACAAAATTGGCGACTCCACTGGGGAATTATCCCTTTGTCTTTATGGTTTTTGAATTTTCTGTGGCCATTTGCTCTATTTTCTTTTTTCTCCTGTTTTGTCAGTATCTGAGTCCTCAGGATATCCTGAGAGACCTTCTGGGTCTATAAGCCAACTTGAATTTTGCTTACATTTTCAAAATTTTCATCATCTTCAGGGATTCTCGCACTGTGTCCATTAACAGCCTGCGAGAACCATTGAATTTCGCACTTTGCATATATAGTCCAGTGCGAATAGTTCGCACTTTGCATCACAGTAGCCTGCAAGAATACTATCTTCTCGCACTGTGTTCTACTACTTGCCTGCGAACAGATTTTTTGAAATTTTTGAATTTAAGTTTTGAATTTATCAACTGCTTAGATCTGTTGATTTACACCTTTTTGGCTTATTATATCATTGGCTTACATATCTCTTGCTTAGTTTTCTTGCTTGAACTGATCTAGAGTTTCAAGGTCTTTTCTTGCCTTTATAGCTTGACTTTCATTTTTTGGCTCTTATTGGCATTTTCAATCTCTCTGATTTCTGGAGTTGAGTGTGTCGAGCTGGCTAAGAACCAGTGATTGGTTGAGAGTTGAGTGTTTGGTGTTTCCCATTTGCTTGTTGATTCGAAAGGACATTTTTCATTTGCATTCAGGAACTCCTTTGGTTTGGTTTTGTTTTTACATTCATTGAAAGAATTGGTTGGGTTGTTTTGTTTGATTCGGTATGATTTGATTTTCTTTCTCGTTATCAGAGTTCTTCTTGGAAAGTGAACAATAAGTTTTCTTTCAAGTTTTTGTTTTTTTCATCTTGAAAACATTGTGAAATCAAATTTTAGAGCTTATCGAAGTATTGGAAAAGACATTTAGAAATTGTTCATTGATAAATGTTTATTTTCATTTGACATCTGAAAGGAAAGTGAGCATTGCATTTGCATTGTAGTTTTGTGATAGATTCGGAAAATGTTCTCTCTCTCCCATAACTAGGATTCATGGAATGAAAATGATTATATTTCGTCATTTGTCCTTGCATGATTTGGGTCAGAGTCACATACCATGAGCTTCACTTCCACCACCTTTGAGTAAACAACAGCTTGTAAAAAACATTACGTAATATTAAAATTGATCTAGTAACTTTTTTCTAGGGCTCTTTACACCAACATTTAGCTAGGCTAGTGCTTTGGAGTAGGAAGAGAGACACACTCTCCAAAAGCTCAAAACACACATTAGTATCTTGAGATAGGGAGTGTTAAATTCCATTGGAAACATATTGTCGTGGGATGCCCTTCTAACACAAGGGTCAAGCACTAGGTCGCATTAGTGTTGGCAGAGTTACTAACCCTGCTTTGTTGACATCGGTGTAGATATTGCACGTATTACGGGGATCACTCCGAGGTATACCCACAATTATGAGTGGCAGCCTTTGAGTTGGTTTCGGGCTAGATACCCTGCCCTTGCGTGTGGATCGGACTGACGACTGTCCCCCCAGGCTGTACTGTTGTTTGTGGTGACCTTAGTGGCTTATCTCTCTAGGTTCTTACCCAAGGTGATTGTGGAGGGGAAAGTCTTCACGGTACCTGGAATTGACGTTGATCAAACTCACTCGGGCTCCTTGGAGGGTATACCCACGATTATGTGTGGGAGCTTGCACCAGGGCATAAGTCTGTTAAGCAGGTTGTCAACGTAACTTTTCCACCTTAGCCCCGCCCCTTCTCGTCTCGTTGTTGCGACGTTGGATTTTATCACCAACTAGTGGCTTCGAAATTAGAAGGTATTGTTTGCTTGGTGATTGCCTCTTAGTTTTTGTTTACTAGTGAGTGTTGTTTATTTCTCGAAGCTGACCATAGGACTTTTCTCGCAGAACTTGTCACTTGTTTACAATTGCTCCCCCGCGGCGTTCTCATAGAATGCAAGGATTATCTCCAGAACATCTGGACGATCCTCGACCTACTGGTACACATGAGGGTTCACCCCATCAGACTGAAGTCCCTGTGGTTACTTCACCACAAGGGGAAACCAATGACATTCCGGTTATCACCACACCACTTCCACATGTCGAACGAACTGATTCTCTCGACGATTTTTGAATTACCAACACTATAGAAGACTATCACGTTCGTCGTGGTGAACGACCTCTTAGACGATTAAATCCTTCTGAATAAACCATTGTTACATCTTCTGGATCAACTGTTGGGCCTTCTCACGGTGTAGTGGGCCAAGATCCTTTTTGGTCCGGTAATTACCGAAGGGTTCTTTTCGGTACAGAGTCACCCCCTGTTTATGCTATCGACCCTCCGGTGTCTCCTGAGACAAAGGCTACGCTTGAGACTACCACTTACCGTTTTATTCTTCCTCCCGAGATGGCCCATCTCGCAATTACTACAGGTGTCCAAACCGAGGTTACTGCAACTACTCTCCCTCCAATTAATACCCAGAGAACACCTGATGTTATTTCGACATTACCACCTGGTTACCATACGCTGAATGCTTTGTTGAATCCTCCCAATCCGACACCTTCGCACACCCCTGCCGGGTCTCCAGGTGGTCCTCAGTTTACCAGGTATGAGGTTCCTCGTTTTATTCCGACACTCCCACCTTTCCCTTCTGGTAATCTTAATCTGAGTGGCACTATTCCGACTGTTGCACCCAACACGCAGATTCCCGTTGGTGGACAGGGTGGTACAGTTCCTTTTCTTCTTCCCAGACACAACACAGTTACTACACAACCTACGGTTGGTACACAACTTCTGGGTGGAACTATACCTACAGTAGGGGGACCAACCTCACCCTTTGGACATAATATCCCTCCTGAATTGGCCTAGTATTGGACTCAACTCTTACAAAATTTTCCTCAGAGTACTGGGGGGCAGCAAGTTGTCCCTACAGTTGGCCAACCTTATCCAGGGGTGACTAATCCTATTTGGGGTTCAAGTCAGACTACTCAACCCCAGGTCCCGGCTCAAACTCAAGGTCACAATCCTTGGGGTTACTATCGTATCCAGCCTCCACCGAATCAGCCAGAGGCTTCCCTCTATGGATAGTCTGCTTACGCTCCTACTGGTTTGCCGACGGGGCTTCCACCCCAAAGTCATCAATACCCGCAAGTAAACCGACAGTTGCCTTTTCTAGCTACCTTGTATTTGCCAGATTTGTCCAGGATCCTAAATGATCCTATTCGTCACTCTCCTCAATGGCCTGCTATCCCTGCTAAACTTCCCTCGGATATTCTGAAGTTTGATGGCAATCCTAGAGAGGACCCAAATAATCATGTCATGACCTTTCACTTATGGTGTTCGTCCAACTCTCTGATGGACGACAACATTCGTCTTCATCTTTTTCAACGGACCTTTACCAGTTCGGCTGTGAAGTGGTACATTGAGTTGCCACGAGGTTTCTTTTCTGATTTCAACACCTTAGCCATGGCCTTTCTCACACATTACCAGTTACCGATCCGTTACGATACTGGGACTGAGATCCTCACCTCTTTCAAACAAACGAAAGGTACTCATATCTCAGATCATATACATGAATGGAGAAGGAGATGACATCTCATCAAAATCGAACTCCCTGATCAGTTACTGGCAGAGTGGTTTACGAAATCTTTCGTGAACTAAATTGGCAAAGATATTGCTATGGGTGGTGTTGTTACAAAAGAGCAGGCTATAAGTCGCGCTCAGTATCTTGATCTCGTCTATTCACAGATGGGAACACTCTACAATTTACTACCTGAGTTACCTCGTCCTGGTGCTTCCAGCGCTTCGACTGCTCCTGCTGCCTCGCATGCAGCTGATGGTGTGATTGGGACTACTCATACCCACTCACATTCTGTTTCCACTACAACCCCCAAGACCACGTCTTCTAATGTTCTGAATGCCCCGTCTCCTGCTCCTCCCCCCAGCAAAACCTCTGAAGTGAACGTTGTTCAATCCACACCTACCGGTAAAAATAAATCAAAGAAAGGGAGAGGCAAGAATAAGGGGGGTAAAAATAATAATCCAAACGAACAAACTACAAATGCTCCTGTTGATGAGCGGGATAAGCGCAAACTGCGGTACCCTTGCCTTATCTGCGGTGATGATCACTATACAAAGGATTGTCCTCGACGTGCCGAAGTTTCTAAGTTCCTTCAAGGAACACCAAAACCACCTACGCCGGCTGTCTTGTCTCAACCCTTCCCGTCTCACCAACAGGCCTCGTTGGTCATCCATGACCAACCCTCTACTTCTACCACATCATATGTTTTGATGTGCACCGGTGATTCTAAGAAGAATGATGTTGCAATTGCAACTAGAGCTAAAGACTATACTTCTTCCAAGGAGAAGGTTGACGATTTACCTCCTGATCTGGTACAAGCTTCTCCACCAAATCCACCTACGAATGGTCCTCTTCATCTCGAACGACCGAGTCTGGATACAGTCCTACGACCCCCTAAAGGTGTTGTTCGCAAGTCGGCTTTCAATCCTCATGCTTGTGCGGCCCAGAACTACAGTATTGTGGAAGACCTGGCCCAAGCACCGTCATTGATGTCTGCCCTTGAAGTCCTTCAGTCTTGTCCTGCGCAATGAAGGGCTCTGTTGAAAGCTATAGGTGGAATTGATCCTATGGATTTGAATTTGATAGTCTTTGACTTGGACGACCATGTTCCAAGGTTACCCCCTCAGCTTGCTTTTCAGATACAAGTTATTGTCGCCGACAAGAGCATTTGTTGGACAGTTGTTGATGAGGGGGCCTCTACGTGTGTAATGTCTCTTACTTGTTGGAAAGCCATTGGCTCTCCTCCGTTAACGGAATCACAAAATACTTTGAAATCCTTTAATGGATCTGGTTTTAAGCCTTACGGCGTTCTTTCTTCGTTACCTGTCACTCTAGAAGGTAAGACCGTCCAAGTTGAAGTGGAAGTTTTCGATTCTCCTTTAGATTATAATCTTCTTCTTCGCCGTAGCTGGGTAGATTCCATGCGCGCTGTTGTGTCGACGCTTTTCCGAGTCTTACGATTTCCTCACCAAGGAAAAGTTGTTACCATTGATCAACTTGCCTTCTTTAATTCCGATACTCGCACGGGGAACGTACCGTTCATAGCTAAAACCCCACCGGGTTACGAGAATGTTGGAGTCGGTCTTTTGAAAGACTCTTCGTTAATGGGTACTTTTCCCATACCACCACCACCCGATATTCTACGCCCGTCAGTTGCTTCGATTAATATGATATCCGTCGTTCCTCATGAACTTCCTGTGTCTTTTGACCCTTGGATAGTCCCTGATCCTGGAGATCATTCTCGTTTCGGCGACGTCATGTCGTTAAGCCCGGTTGAGTCTGCTTATCATGTGATTCAATCGGCAACACATTCTACACCCTCTCTGGAGGAGTTGTCTACTGATCCTTTCCATGTTATCTTTCCCACAGAAGAGATGATCATGTCTGTCATGGCTGATACACCTTGGGATGATGGGCATCATCGTTCCATGTTGTTTCTGGAACAACACACTCTCGAGAACTACCAACGGATCTCGACTCTGTCGACCGTTGTTGTCACGACGACCATTCCCGGATCTACACATGATGTGTTTGCAGAAGGGAACCTTAGTAATATTTCTCCCACGATACCCATTGATATTTCAATTAAACCTGGGATTGTTGAAAATGTTCACATTGGAGCTTCATGTTCTTCAGAGGAAATTGTTACCTATACTGCTTTGTTCAAGGAATTTCGTGATATTTTTGCCTGGAGTTACGAAGAGATGCCAGGTATCGACCCGTCTATCGTTGTACATGAGATAAAAACTTACCCTGGAGTTAAACCAGTGCGGCAGCGCCTCCATCCTGTCCATCCATATAAAGCGGCAGCCATTAAACTCGAAGTTGAAAAAATTCTCAAAGCCGGTTTTATTTACCCCGTGGCTTTGACAGAATGGGTTTCCAAACCTGTGTCGATTGATAAGAAAGTTGGTAGTATACATGTCTACGTCGATTATCGGGATATTAACAAAGCCTATCCCAAGGACAACTTTCCAACCCCATTTGTTGATCAGATCATCGATGATTGTGCCGGTAGTGAAATATTTTCCCTCATGGATGGATTTTTCGGTTATAACCAGATTAACATCGCTCCTGAGGACCAACATAAAACCACTTTTATTTGTCCTTGGGTTACTTTCGCCTATATAAAACTTCCCTTCGGTCTTAAGAACGCAGGTGCAATGTTTCAACGTGCCATGTCTTATGCGTTTCACGATATCAAGCATATCGTTCAACCTTATTTGGACGATTTGCCAGCTCATTCTTTACGCCGAGTCGATCACCCTATTCATCTCCGAGAAATTTTCGTCCGTTGTCGGTTCTATCGCATTCGTCTAAATCCTCACAAGTGCGTCTTTTGCGTAGAGTCCGGTCGTCTTCTCGGTTTCATTGTTTCCTGTCAGGGAATCCGGGTAGATCCTATTAAGGTTGAGGTAATTCTCAATCTTCCTCCTCCTTCTTCACTGCGCCAGTTACAAAGTTTGTAGGGGAAAGCAAACTTTCTTCGTCGTTTCATCCCTAATTACACCGAGATTACTCATGGTTTCACATGTCTATTAAAGAAATATTCCGAGTTTGTTTGGGATAAAATTGCCAATAATGCTTTCGAAGCTTTAAAGCTATCCCTAACTAAAGCTCCTCTTATTTTCCCTCCTGATTATCGTCGAGATTACTTTCTTTATCTGGCTGCTTCTGAGTATACCATCGGCATGGTCCTCGTTCGAGAGGATGATAACCACGATGAACATGTTATATATTACTTGAGTAGAAGTCTATCAGCAATAGAAGTCAAGTATCAACATGTTGAGAAGCTGGCTTTGGCTACTGTTCAAGCAGTGCAACATTTTCGTCATTATATTCTCGCCAGAAAAACTACCGTGATTTCACATTGTAACCCCATGCAACATATATTGACACGTCAATTGCTAGGGGGCAAGTACTCCAAGTGGATTGTCATTCTCCAGGAGTTCGACTTGGAATTTGATTGCGCCACGTCGAAGAAATCCTTAGTTTTTGCTGAGTTAATTTGTGATTTTCCCCACTCTGCCACATAAAGTGTAGCAGTAGATTCATTACCTGACGAGTCACTTTTCCTTATCAGTACTGATGATATTTGGTACAGAGATATCATTATATATCTCCAAACTCAAACTTTCCGACCTTCTTTGTCCAGTAATGATCGACGTCGTATATGTTATCAGGCTCGCTCGTACATTATCCTCGGCGATACTCTTTACCATAGAGGCATTGACTCTGTCTTTTGGTGTTGTTTGGCTTTTGACGAGGCTGAGAAAGTTTTGAATGACTGTCATTCAGGAGCGTGTGGCGGTCATATGTTTGGGTATGCTACTGCCCAGAAGATCTTACGTGCAGGATACTTTTGGCCTTCCTTGTTTAATGACTGCATTACTGTTGTTCAAAAGTGTCATGCTTGCCAGACCTATCAATAGAAGATTCGGTCGCATCCTGCTCCCCTTCATCCTGTAGTCTCAGTAGGTCCTTTTGCTAAATGGGGCATTGATTTCATGACATGTCACCCTCACTCGGCCGGGGGGCATGGTTATATTATTGTAGCTGTTGATTATTTTACAAAGTGGGCTGAGGCAATGTCGACATTCGATAATACTAGAAAGACTGCAGCATTATTTCTTTTCAATCATGTCATTACTCGTTTTGGTGTCCCTCAGGCTATTGTTACTGATCACGGTAGTCATTTTAGGAATTATATGATGTCATAACTTACAACGAAGTTGGGCCTTCGTCATGATAGCTCAACACCCTATTATCCATAGGCTAATGGCTAGGTTGAAGCGATAAATAAGGTTCTCATAACTATGATTCGATGGATGATAGGAATACATAAGACTAGCTGGCACACAATGTTGTTTTCGGCACTGTGGGCCTATCGGACATTTGTTAAGTCTGCTACAGGATTTACACCCTTTCGATTAGTTTATGGCATGGAAGCCATTCTACCAATAGAATGTGAAATACCTTCTTTGAAGCTAGCTGTTGAGCTCTTACCCAATACCTCTGCCGAAGAAGAACGTCTGTTGTATTTGATGCGATTAGACGAGACCCGACGTGATGCCACTTTAGTAATAGAAGCCCAAAAGAAACGCGTTAAGGCACAATATGACAAGCATGTCAAGCCTCGTGTTTTCTCTGAAGGTGATCTTGTT